>JALIZH010011236.1:0-41749 GCA_030522465.1 Rhipicephalus appendiculatus
CTGCACATTTACGATTCAAATGTCAATAACTTTAGTTCTTCGTTAAATTAGGATCTAAAAGTGGATCAGATAATGGCCCTAAACTTGAGGCATTTCGTAAATGCATTTATTGACATTTCTCACTGCAGCAAATATATTCATCCACGAATTATCACAGCTGGTGAAAACCTGCGCGACGAACTCTCCCTCACAGAGAACCGTATCGGTGGCGCCAACGGAAACTGATGCACCTTGTAGCTGCTTGCGTTGGAGTCGCTAAAATTTTGTCCAGTTGATTCTCAAACATCACTTAAGATGTAGCAACCATCTCATGCCGGAGGACTTGGGAGTATTGCAGATACAAGCGTTTAAACATGGTAGGAAACGAATTCCCTACGGGCGTTTAAGGGTAAAGAGCATGAGTTTTCATTATTTAAACATATAAATAACGCTATATTGAATTAGGAAGGCTACAAAACTCGGAGCCCAATTTTTTCCCACTTGCTTTGTCTTCAAGCCACATGTAAGTTGCAAATTAATAAGTTATAGTACATTCATTGCGCCTGCATATCGTTTATGTAGAATAGATAGAGTTCTTCCAGACAAAACATAATTTTGGAACATTCCAGCCATGTCCGTGGGAACACTAAATTCTGAAGCACTTTTTTCTTGAAACCGCACATTGAATTGGATCAGTGGAGTTTAAATAATACAAGTCCAGCTTCAGATTGTGAACAATGTTCTTGAAGAAGAACAACTCAGTTTCACTTTGTTGCACATCTCTCTTTTTCTCATGTTCATACGAGAGCCACGCGCTGCGCATAAATATTAGAAACTTCCGCGTAATATCAGTGTTATGTGGCAGGTAGCGTTCTAGGCACACGTTTGCCAACATGCACGCAACTTTGCCGCTGCGCATTTCCAGGCACGCCACGCGCTGCTTCGGGTTGTCCATTTTTTTTGCACCTTGTTGCAGCATACCGGGAGTGCTGTTGCAGTATATTCGGGTGCGCGAGCATCAGCTGAGACGACAAAAAATGGAAAACAGCCTATCTTATCCTCACATAATAAAACAGGCTACTTAATGCGCCTGAACAGTGGCTAAAAAATAGCAAAAAAGTAGCCATGAAACAAAGTCGCTATTTTCGACGCCAGACGGGGTTGCAAGGTAGCCAATATGGCGCCAAATAGCCACCAACGGAAACCCTTAAGTCAGGTAGAGGAGACCGGACGACGTCGTAAAATGGTGAAATCCCATTATCTCAAATAAGAAATGACATCGAGTAGAGACAGGTGTGCATTAGAGGGGCTTGCAGTTTTTTTTTCGCTTCATGTAGTAATGTACTATCGCGTTTGAAGGAAGCACGGACAGTGCGACATCTGCATATCTGCTGCCTCTTGTTTCTTTTCAATCAGCTGTAGCCTTCACGAGAATAAAAAAAGCCACTAGAGTAGTCCATAATGCAATCAAAAACCACTCTACCCGCTTTTAATTGCCAGCTATGCCAGAGCGGGACAAAAAAAAAGCCGCCAGGCCTGCGCGGAAAGCGCAGCAGTCACAGCAAAAGCTGGAAGAGCGCCATTTCTAGAACCGTTGGAAACTCTCTTGGCGCTACTAATACAAGAAATGAAATTATGGCTGCGCACTAATAACACAAGGACACAGAAGACACGGACGAGCGCAAACTTTCAACTGTCTGTATTTTACGTCGTAGTCAAAAAATACGCCCACCAATCACGTGGTAACAACGATAATCGCATTGTCACACACTGCACATTACGACACACCACGCAAGAGCCTCATTTCGCCATCGAATAAAGAAACTGCAGTTTGGTTAACACAGGTATCCCCTCTTGTCGGCACCTCCACCAAATTCTTAGTCTTGATTATGCGCTACTTTATGAAAACACTACCGACGAAGAAGACGTAGAGACGAACAAATTGTTAAGACGTTTACTGGCGACGATGCACACAACGACAGCCAAGGTGGGGACCGACTCTCAGCACGAGCTGCTCTTTCTCGTCAAAGAGGGCGCCTGCTCTACGTTGAATTGGCCGCATCTGGCTGGCATTGATAAAATAGAGGCGGCGCTGCGCGAGATATGGACGCCATCGAAAAACATGAGCTTGTGCTGAACCAAGGGCCACTGCCAGCGGCTGGACTTTATCGTCGGCAAAGCGCTTTTTCGTGCAAAGCGTCGCATGCACAGCTTCGCATTTTCAGCACAGCCTTAAAGACACTATGGTCTTTAGAATTACGTATCTTTTTATTTTCTAATAAAAGAACACACGACCTGATACTTACATATTAATGTTGCGCCTCAGGTATGCGTAGTATTTGCTTTTTGATCGAATATGTTAACAAGTATGAACGCAAACACCAGTTCAAGATGGCTGGGCGTTCAGAAATTAGTTAAACTTTGGCCCTGTAGCTAGCTGAATCGGGTGACAGACAGACAGACAGACAGACCAAAATTTTTGCGTTTAAGTATCCCAAGAAAGACTATCGCCTTTAAAAAAGTTTGTCATCATCGCTCTTCCGCCGTTCCTTTTCTTCGCCGTCCCCGCGCTGCTCCTAGCTTATTTTTCTTTTTCTCCAAGATGCTCGCGCCACGAGGGTTCCTCGCGTCGCTCTTCTTTCCGTTGTCTCTATTACGGTGGCTCAAGAGCGTTGTCGTTATTGTCATTCTCACTTTACCAGTGTTCTCACACGAATCACATGACAACATGGCTATGATATGCATGATATTGCCTGCGTTACGCCAAGCAACGTGAGACGACGACAGCTGCGGCAGCAAATGATGACAGCCTACGACAACCCGAGCCCCTAAAGTGCTCCGCTATTAAAAATTATGTAGTCACTAAACGATATGTGGTTGCGGTTGGGTTTGCATAATTTTTTAGATGAAGAAAATGCCATGGCTCAGCGTGTGGCCTACAGAGATCGGTTGCTAGGCACACGGCGGGTAGGGATATCTTAGAGTCAATAGGAGAAAAGGTGATTGTACCACGAAGTGGCGAGCAGCTATACGAGTTGAAAGTGAACGTTTCTGCTTACGCGTCATCTGCACCCTGTGTGAAATGTAGGGAGGCTAATGGCGAGAGCTAGAGCTTTGTTGGGAGAGGCAAAAAATCAGAAGGAGGAGTCTATGTTTGTGGAGGTAGCATGAATTAATGAGAAAGCTGCTCGTGGGGTGGTGTTGGTGGCAGATGACAAAGGGAGCATTCGAAATACCGCTTCACTTCATCCTTCCGGGGGTCGCTGAGCTAGTGGCTATTAATTTAGCACTAATTCGTCAGGCATAGCTTTACTTTTTGGTGACTCGCGATCTGCGATCAAAGCCCTTTCGAGGGGAGCCGTTACAGAACCACCTTACAGACTGCTGCCGGGTATGGACGTCAGTTCGCAGACAGTTTCTTGGATTTCAGCACACGTAGGGTCAGTGGAGGGAGCCCCGCGTAACCTGAACCAGGTGGTGCACAGGGAGGCAGGAGCATTAGCAGGCCTTAGACTCCCTGTGAGAGCTAGATGTCCAGATGTTATGTTTATGAACCAGCTTTTAACGTACAACGAGACCACCAAGCACTATTACCGAGGACGCGGGGCATTCACCTTATCACATTCTAGATGAAATTCGCCGCAGGCGGTTAGATTAAGGCTACTGCACACACGGACGTACCCTAAGCCGGTCGTCGTGAATAACATTAACCCGACCTGCGGGGTGTCATTTCATTGTAGTAAGTGTGATGTTTGCTAGATTTAGATTTTATGCTCTGGCGGCGCTGCGCGGCGTTTGTCGCTGATCGTTCTCAAGGGGAACAGTGGTCGCAGTGGATGCTGAACAGTGACGTGCTGGCAGACCAACTCGGGATTTTCCAGATGGCCCATGTGGTGGCAGAAGGGCTTGGCCTCTGCCACCACATGGTGGCAGAGGCCAAGCCCATGGTGGCCATGGTGGCAGAGGCCAAGCCCGTAATAATTCATCAATTGAATTATTACGTACATAAAGCCGGCCTCAAGGCGTCACCATTGTCAGTTTTGGAAGGAAGTAGAAAGAACAAACCATTTCTTGTTATTCTTTAATAATAATAATAATTGTTGGGGTTTAACGTCCCAAAACCACGGTATGATTATGAGAGACGCCGTAGTGGAGGGCTTCGGAAATTTCGACCACCTGGGGTTCTTTAACGTGCACCTAAATCTATTGACGTGAAAGGCGCGAAGACGACAATGGACAGAGGGAGAGTACACACAGACACGCGCCTTTCACGTCAATATGCAAAACCAACATGCCCATTCTGCCATTCTTACAACCTAAATCTAAGTACACGGGCCTCAAGCATTTTCACCTCCATTGAAAATGCGGCCTCCGCGGCTTCTTTGTTATTCCTGAACACTAAGATGCCATCTGGACCCTTAGTGCAGGGAAGAAGCTGTTTCCAGGGGCTTAGGCAGAAATTTTGTTCGGGGGGGGGGGGGGGGGCATCTCCTTAGTTTTATGTGGGGCCGGGCAGCAGATGTGGTCGAATGTCATTGGGCTCTATATGCCATGGCAAAAAAAGTACACAGGGGCACCCCCCAGTCTACGTCACTGGCTGTCTCATGATACCGGGCAGTGCCCTCATTTCTGACGTGATCACATTTAACCCACAGAAGCTGCCAGTACAGCGCGGAACAGGGCATGCAGACATGTTTCGTAAGCTTCGCGATTCTTTCAGATTGTTTTGTTAAGATTTCTCGCTGAACACGACTGGTGAAGTTTTTTCGAAAGCTTACGCGAGCACCAGCAATAACGCTGCGCTGTTCGAAAACTGGCCTATCAAAAAAGACGCGTCCGACCGATGATCAGGCTACCAACAGCCGACGAGTGTGACCGCCGCTATCATTGTAGAGCATCTATTCCTTGTACGTTACCTTTTAACGCGATAGTGTTAAAGCGCTCGTTTCACAGAAATTCCGGCATCGGCGTCGGTGTCGGCGTCGTTGGTTGTGAGCGAACATCATCATCTTGTATGTGACCGAAAAACCGAGAAAGATGCAAATGAAACAAATAATAAAAATTTTCGGCTTCGAGTGAAGATCGAACCCAGGCCATCTGCGAGACAAGCAGGTGTTCTACAAAATACGTTGAAAATAAATTCATCTGCTTGGAAATGCAGTCAAAATAACTAGCTTCACAAACACACGCGTCATGTATACATACGTCACAATACAGCATGTAATATGGCAGAATAATATTGCGTGGTACAAGCGTACATTGCCATCGGGCGTCACAACACGTGAATATCATAACGAGTTCGTGGTTTAAAGCCGGCCACCCATTACAAAAGGCACACAATTAACAGCGCGTATTCCCTAACACCACGTAGTGGGTGCAGCAAGTATGCACTAAGTGGTTCAAATACGCACTACGCACAGGATATTGCTATCGCGTTCAACTGTTAAAGGCGAAGCTTAAGGGTCCCCGAATTTTTCATTTGCGGAGCGAATGTGCGACCAATTGTTTCCACTTAAATAGCCCGACTGCTTCCTTCTTCACCGTGACGACCACGTGAAAGTACCTCTAATTTCTAAGTGGACATGAACCGCACATCCGCATCATATTGAAGGCGCACAGTCCAACTAACGTGATATAACACAGACACCACTAGGATCAGGTATCAAGTGGAATGCTCAGAGCAGGAGGCTACAAAGCGGTAATATTCCACTCAAGGAGAACACGTGAATGCATACTGGCCGCACCGGCTCGAAACCGTCGTCCGGTTTTTCTTTTATTGGCCATTTTATGAACCTGCGTTTGGTCTCCGAATACCTAGCTACATCTACAAAGCTCTCGTTAAAGTATCAGAAAAAAAAAACGGCCATATAGAAAAACTGTGCTACGTGCTCTGAAAATGAAAGCGCCGTTCAGGATAGACTGTTGATAAGGTAACGCACGCCGGTGATGTACACGAGTAGCAGACAGTGGCAAGAATTCTTAATGGCTTACAACTATCGAAACGCTCAGACAAATTCATTTTTATTACTAAAAACGACGTGGTTATTTTTATCACTGCGAAATAGCGTGAAACACGAAGACGCAGGAAGAACAGATAGGACCAGGCGATGATTAACTTTCTGTTATGTTATGCATATACAAGCAATGATTCCATTGTAAGGTGAGTGTGCGCGCTGCGCAAAAAAAAAAAAAAAAAACATGGCTGATGCATCTGTCAGGGGAATCGGTATAACACAAAAGTGAAACGTGTCTTTATAGAAGTAGTGCTCATTGTGGAGTCATATATGCGAGCTTCTATATTGTCTCTTGGTGCTTGGCAGAAATAGCACCGTTTGACCTGAATGAACCCACGTTAACGCCTTGTGGCTCGTCTTAATCGCGAAGACTAACGACCATGATCGCGATTTAACCGTTGCGGTAGCTGAAGTTGTTTACATATACCCGGACACAGCTTATTGTGAATCCCGTGCAAATATGACATCAAGCAGTACATAATAAACACTGGTACTCGATATGCACGTCTTCAAAGCGTCGTCAATTAAGAACAGAAACGACTCGATGTGCGGTCCCAAGTAATAGGGTAACCTACGCCTGTGTTCATGCAGACACTACCACACTGCCTTTCGGCAACACGAGAGGCACAGATTCGTAGCTTCAGCCGCGAAGCGCGCAGGCGTTACACGACCCGCTGGCCTCTGTCTTGCTCCACCAAGACGCGACATCTGCCCGTCGACATGGTTGCCTTTTCGCAGCGCTTACTGCAGCTGTTTTATTAAGGCGAAAGCCTTTAATGTATCATGCTCACGTCCGTCCGTCCGTCCGAGCCCTGACACGGTGCAGGTGGCCGCCGAGGCGCGCCACCGGAAGCCTGTCGCGTCGGACTCTACAGCGCTCGCGCTTTGCTTGCGTAGCGTCGCTGTGCCCAGCGTGTCGAATAATGCAAGAAGGGAGACGCGCGCATCGCGTTCCATTCTGACCAACCCCGTCTCAATGGGCGCAGGCGTTCGCTGAACACACTTTTGTAATTTACAGTGTCCTTCAATTTTTAGATGTGAAGCATCTTATGGCGAAGCTTAATCCGGTGGTGGTGTGCGGCGTGGCCTCCCTTACTGCGCATGCGCAAACCCTTTAAAAAAAATAAAAATAAAAAAAAACCTCTCCTCCCCCTCTCTCTCCTCTAGGCATCCCTCCCCGCGGCAACCACACCCTCACTGCGCATGCGCCTCCCCTCCTCTCTCCCCTCCTATGCTCCCCCCCCTCTCTCCTCTGGGAATCCCTGCCCTGGGCTCCCACTGCGCATGCGCGTCCCCCCTCTCTCACCTCTCCTACGCTCCCCCCTCTCTCCTCTAGGCATCCCTGCCCACAGCGTCCCACACCCCACTGCGCATGCGCGTCCCCCCCATCTCTCTCTCCCCTCTCCTACGCTCCCCCCTCTCTCGCCTCGTGACGCCGACGCAGGCAGCGTCTGCTAGCGAGTTTCTTGGTTGAAAAAACCGACTGCTCGCGCTGCACAACCGTTCACTGTCCATCGCGTATATATGGCAATGGATCTTGACCTCCAAGGTGGTGCCGGTGGGAGATTTCTCCTGTGCGTTGTTGAACAATAAAAATTCGCAGCGTGCGCGTTAACTAAAAGCCCACTGCGGGTCTCTGTGTACAGTCGGAATCTTCTGTCTCTCATTGCCCATTAGCAGCGATTGGCATGATCCAGTAGGAAACACCGCTCCATCACTGCGTGCTTTGCGCCTCCTCAGTTTTCTCTCCTGCGCAACGCTGCGATAGCGCCAGCGTCAACGCCACGGCCAGTGTAAGCGTTAGCGCCCGCTGCTTCACATCTACACATGGTTCCCTTTAGCGGGAGATGGTGTAATTTTTTTTTAGTATCACAACTTGTATGCGTGGTTGCTCGAGATAACCACGTCATGTCGAGACGAATCTGGCTACTAAATACAAGGTTGGCTCTGATCTACACATTAGAGTCCAAATTACGCCAATGTGATCCTTACTGCAGACGGGGTAAACGATAGTATGTGCGTTACTAAGCCCTAAATTGTCACGTTTCAATCCATGAGTACTATAGAGCGGTTTTGACTCTCTAGAACCGTTTTGCGCTGCGTCGTCATTGTCTAGTATCCATTATATGCTAACATACAACAGCCTATACTTTATGCCAACATATGTTACCAGAATCCTCCATAATGATGCGTCGTAGAGTCCACCATTGCATTCCAAATGGTGGGCGAATTTTCAATAAGGAAAATAGAGCTGAGGGGGGACTACGGGCAGACTTTCACATATGATTTCATTTAATTAGTTTGGCTACACTCAATACTGAAGCACCACATCGACCAGAAACGACCTTAAAGCGACCTTTAATTACCAGCGAACACTTCTTCGTAAAGTGTGCGCTGTTTCTGACTTACCATGTAACGTCGTCATAAGGTTCAGCGTATGAATCAGGAAAAAAACAACAGAACAATGGAAAGAAAATGTAGAATTAGTAAGCGACTATATTTGCGTTGAGCAGCTAGGTGAAATGAAGCTCAAACTTAACATGAAAAGAAACAATATCACCAAAATAGTGCGCCTTTATCGGGAACCTCATTTCCAGCAGTCGACGATACGCTTTCTGCCATATGCGTTTCCCGCTGGCTTTCGCCGCCCTCTTTCCGTTGCTGCGGCAGTGTGCGCTCCATCCGACTTTAGGGATACACTTTTTTTCTTCTCTTAACTATTGCAGGGGTCGTTGCAGTTATTTTTCACCTTTTTCATTCTATTTCAGCGCTTGAAACAATATATATCACTACAAGGTGCGTACACCAGCGGTTATATGCACTGCTCGACATTATCTAAAGACATGTAATTATTTCCTCTACACTAAGAGGCCATGTGGGCCCTTAGTGCAGGGAACTAGCTGTCTCCAGGGGCTTAGGCAGAAATATTGTTCGGGGTAAGGAAGGCGGGGGGGGGGGGGGGCACCTCCTTAATTTTATCTGGGGCTGGGCAGCGGATGTGGTCGAATGTTATCGGGCTCTATATGCCATGGCAAAAAGAAAGATATCTGGGGGGGGGGGAGGAGGCACGCGCCCGGTATGCCACCCCCTGGCTACATCACTGGCTGTCTCATGATACCGCGCAGTGCCTTCATTTCTGACGTGATCACACTTCACCCACAGAAGCTGCCAGCACAGCGCCGCATAATCCATGCACACATGTTTGTAAGCTTCGTGATTGTTTCAGATTGTTTCGTTAAGATTTCTCGCTGGACACGACTGGTGAAGTTTATTCGAGAGCTTACGCGAGCACCAGCAATAACGCTGGGCTGTTCGCGCGAGACTAAAAAGCCACCTAAACAACGCCCAATGTTAGCGGCGTAGGTGTGCTTCATGTTGGCTACCCTGTGCTGCCGAGCAAAACTAGCTCCCTGGGGCGCTATGCAGGATGGCCCCAGCTTAGCGAAACTCGGGATCTTTCCGAGCTCTGGCGACAGCCCGTTTTGAACGAGGCAACAGTACAAAAAAGGTCAGATCCACCCTTCAGCGCGCGCTGCGTTCCATTGGTTACGATGGAACACGGCGTCACGTCAAGGACGGTCGACAAAATTGGGCGGTGTTTTCAAACCAGAGGCATCTTCTTTCATTTGTTTGTCGTTCCACTGAGTGCAGAAGTGCACCCATGCAATAAAACTGCCAGAAAGGTTTACTGATGATATTTTTGAAAGGCAGGGGCTGTTTAAATTCGTTTTGAAGCTTTTAATGTCTGTACTAAGTACCCTTTAGAATAATTAGCATGGTGGCCTCTGAGATTAGTTCCGGCCGACCACCTTACAATATCGCGACCGTAGCTAAACCCGACGCCACGTGTAAAATCATCATGGTCAGCCTGCACATTCTTGCGCGTTGCTCGACTGGCGCGCGCCCTGTTCATCCCTTCATGGTGTGCTCGCTGCCCGAGGACGTTCGCCCGGCTCATTAGCTAAGTGGCTGGGCGGTGCACCTAGATAAAAAATTACACCATCTCCCGCTAAAGGGAACCATGTGTAGATGTGAAGCAGCGGGCGCTAACGCTTACACTGGCGGCGGCGTTGACGCTGGCGCTCATCGCAGCGTTGCGCAGGAGAGAAAACTGGGGAGGCGCAAAGCAGGCAGTGATAGAGCAGTGTTTCTTACTGGAACATGCCAATCGCTGCTAATGTGTAATGAGAGACAGAAGACTCCGACTGGACACAGAGACCCGCACTCCGCTTTTAGTTAACGCGCGCACGCTGCGAATTTTTATTGTTCAACAACGACGCACAGGAGAAATCTCCCACCGGCACCACCTTGGAGGTCAAGATCCATTGCCATATATACGGTGTGGCCAGTGAACGGTTGTGCAGCGCGAGCTGTCGGTTATTTCAACCAAGAAACTCGCTAGCAGACGCTGCCTGCGTCGGCGTCGCGAGGCGAGAGAGGGGGGAGCGTAGGAGAGGAGAGAGAGGGGGTGACACGCATGCGCAGTGGGGAGTGTGAACGCCGTGGGCAGGGATGCGTAGAGGAGAGAGGGGGGGAGCGTAGGAGAGAAGAGAGAGGGGGGTACGCGCACGCGCAGTGGGAGTGTAGACGCCGCGGGCAGGGATGCCTAGAGGAGAGAGGGGGGTGGGGAGAGAGGAGGGGAGGCGCATGCGCAGTGAGGGTGTTGTTGCCGCGGGGAGGGATGCCTAGAGGGGGAGAGGAGGTTTTTTTTTAAAGGGCTTGCGCATGCGCAGTAAGGGTGGGCACGCGGCACACCACCACCACCACCACCACCGGATTAAGCTTCGCCATAAGATGCTTCACATCTAATAAGACAAGAGATGTTATGAACAAGCTAATTAAGCCAAGGCATGCTAAGATCGAGCTAATGAAGCCATGCCTTACTAAGACCATGCTAATTAAGCCATGCAAAGCTATGACCGTGCTAATACTAGGCTAATTAACGCGACGATAATCATAAGCGCGCTAAGTAAAGTCATCCTAATTAGACCTTAATAATATGATGGTACTCAAGATCATGCGAATTAGGTTTATGTTAATTAGCTGCATACTAACAAAGATCATGATAATTGCACCCGTGGTAATTATTGTCGTTTTAATTAAAACCTTACCAATCAAGACGAAACTGTTCAATATTATGTCCTGCCTAATTAGTATAATCAAAATTAAGACGGAGCTGATGCGTTCTTTACTTCGAAGCGTATACCGAGCAGACTGAGTAGACGACCGACTTAAAACGCTGGAAGAAGCTAGGTGATCATAAGCTCCTCTATGGCTCCCGCCTTCCACAAGTAGTAAAGGCTGACCAAATTATTTTATATGCAAAGAAGCTGCTGCTTAGCGTCCACCGCATGAAGCCTTTGGCAGTCACACCGGCACCATGATAGTCATGAGTTGAACTGGGGCCTTCTCAAAATCAACGAGTTTGTACCCGAGTTCACGCGTCAATCAGTTTGATTGACAGACGCCCGCGGCGAAGATCGGGACCACCCACCGCGTTTGCGCTTTCCAAGGAGCAGTGCTCACGCCGCAACGCCAGCGAGCGGCATGATTCATCTATCATGCAGACTGCACACACGCACGAAGAAATAAAAGTTATATCATCACGTGGCTGTGATGTCTCGCATTCAATTTCACCGCGCTCACGACGTACCACTCACAGCCGCGTTGCCGCAATGATGCGAGCGCCCCTGGTGACAATCTGTCCGTATATTTATCCGCAATATTTGATAGAAGCGAAACGAGCTGCACGAGAGTGTAGCGTGTCCACCCTTGTTGCCTTCGAGAGTGGAAATTTCCATGCTGCGGGTGGAACGAAAGAACCTGCCCGAAAGTGGAAGAACGCCTTTGGGAGGCGCAATGCTCAGTTGGCAAACAGATAGCGCGAGAATCACGCTGACGTCGCTGCACTGTTGAAATGTGGACTGAGTGGCGGTGCTGACGTGTTCGCACGCGGTGTTTCTTTGATTACCGCCGCACATGCCCCAGAGGCGTTTTTGAGGCCACGGTCGTTCATGTAGCCGTTTTTGTCAATGCTGCTATCACGCGTTCCGCTCTCTCTTTGTGCCATGACCGCCGCAGTGCGAGCTCGGAGCAAACTCGTGTGCCCGAGAAGCTCGGGCCATCCTGCATAGCACCGCTGGTGTACAGCCTCCAGCATTTTTAACTATATCGCGCGAGCGTCGACCGCACGCAGTATCAACGCCTTACAACGGCGATAATCTGCGAGACCGGCAATAGCGCGCGCAGGCGCACAAAGCAGCACTAGCGCAAGCGTCGTCTGGCACGCTGTTCTTTTCAGGACGAAACACGCACATCGTCGTGAAAAGAAGAAAGTGGACGACGACGGTTGCGCTAGTGCTGCTTTGTGCGCCTGCGCGCGCTACTGCCGGTCTCGCAGATTATCGCCGTTGTAAGGCGCTGATACTGCGTGCGGTCGACGCTCGCGCGATATAGTTAAAAATGCTGGAGGCTGTACCTAGGTGTGCCCAGAAATTATCCAGTCAAGTTAACGAAGGGCTGGGGGCACGTGAAACTTGGAAGTTCGAGGCGCTCGACGGCGTGTCTTTTTCGAAGGTATTGTGTATGTGAGTCCTGCTTTCTTGTGCTACCTCGCGAGTGTATGCTACGAAGTTAGTGAGATTGCTAAGGCTACCAGCAGTCTGTGTACGCGGTTCTCAGTATTTTGCCAGCGTCCGCGGTTTTGCCGGAGTGACGGCACGGTTTTGTTTGGTGTCGCAGAAGTCTGACGTTTCAACGCTATAAACGTCGATGGTTTTCCGGAGAGATAAGTTCTGCTCTCTCTATCACGGATCGCTTCGCTCTCTTAATACTCTGCTCTCAGTATCACGGATCGCTTCGCTCTCCTACTGTTTTAACTAGCGCGCCTGCTGCGCCGACTCAGTATAGCGCAACCTGCTCTCACTATAGAACGACTGCTCACTATAAGGCCAGTTTTACTAGCGCCTTTCCTTACCTGCCGTCGCTATAGGCTACTGCTCACTACAGGCTACTGGGAGTGCCTGGGGCGCCCGTAACCCATGACGTGCCGCTTCGCGGTCAGTATTTTGCCAGCGTCCGTGGTGCGCGCCCGAGTCACTGGGACGCCCGTAACCCACGACGTGCAGCTTCGCGGTCACTGGCGCGCCCGTAACCGCGCCGCTTCGCGGTTCTCAGTATTTTGTCAGCGTCCGTGGTGTGACTGAGTCATTGGGGCGAACTTCCCGTGGATCTCGCACGTTCGTAGAGCCAGAGAACATCTGGTGGAGCCACGTGACTATGCTAGGTACATCTCGCTCGGAATTTTCTAGGGACAGCGCCAAAAAGTGGTCAGGCAACATGGGCATGTTTTGGTGGCTGTTTAGTCGCTTCGGGGCTGTTCGAACACTGGCCTATAAAAGACGACGCGTTCGACCGATGATGAGGCTACCAACAGCCGACGACGTTGAGCGCCATCATTGTAGAGCATCTATTCCTTGTACAGTGCCGTCCACTGTTAGGGTGAACACGGCTCAGCGTGGCAGCGCTGTGCGGAGTAGGGATGGTCAATTAAATTTTTTAATCGAATAATCGTTAATTGTTCATCGATTTAGGCTTTAATCGATTAATTGCTTTCGATGTGATGTTTTAATCGGTTAATCGACAGTTATGATGGGCGCTTTAAGAAGGGTATCTCATTGTTTGAGAAGCATTGTTCGTGTTTGATCTCGACCGAAGTCTATCAGACGCGCTAGAGATCACATGGGCCCATTCGCGCCTTCGAGAAAATTCGTACTTTCGCCCAGTGGACACAGGAGAAATGCAGTCTCTGGGTGATGTCACGGATTGAAGGATCTGTGGCCGTCGTCCGTGGACGATTCGGCAGGAGGTCGTATTTCCTCGAAGTCTGCGCACTGGAAACATGCCGCGTCGCCGAGGGTTAGGAAATCCCGCGAAAGGCAAAGCAGAGATGAGGAGGAAGAGGAAGCAAATAAGACAATCAGACGCGCGCACTTTGGGACGGCATCTTTTCTCCATTTTTCCGTTAGATATTGCGGAAGCCCTCAATAATACTGTAACTGCGGACTGACGTGACCTCTTCGTTGAGGTCACCCATGCAAGATAGCACAACAACATACTGGCCTCAACCAGACCATCGGTATAGGCATCTGCGGGAAGTAGAGCGACATGAGTTTTTGCCTCCCGGTTAGAATGAACGGCAGTTGCACAAGTGTACTTCACATATTTCACCTCGTCGTTGCATTAACCCTTTCAGTCCCGAATTAAATATTTTCAATGTAAGCAACTAGCTCTTACATTCTGAGATGAGCATGATCGTGGTAGTCCTAAAAAACTGAAAGACTATTCGCTCACACTTTTCAGAGAAGAGTAATTAACGTGTCAATTAATTTAACAAATAATTATTATTTAATAATCATTCCATAATTTTTGCTTCATTTACTACATAAAATATTATTTACATAGGATAGCATATTGTCCAATAGCCAAAATTCAAATTTCCGACACCGAACTAAAATTAATGCCCTATCTCTGCACGGTGAAAGAAGACGCTGCCTCAGCGAAATGCGCGAGCAGCACGACCGCTTCTGTAATTTCTTCGCTCAGACGTGACCTGCCTTTATTATATGTACCATGTTGACACCACATGTAGGGCAGATGCTAAATACGGGCTCTTGAGGAAGAACAAAGCTTTATCTTTACCAGATGCTTGCTGACTGACCTACATAATTTATGATTCCAATTGGAATCACAGGGACTGAAAGGGTTAACTCGGCTCTACGCGCACCTTCTTGAACGAATAAAAGCGCGACAAAAACGAGGACGAGAATAGGAAAGACAGACTACAGCGCTTACCCGCAACAAAAATTTATTCCGAAAAGAAGCAGAATAAATAGCATCTGGAAAACCTTACAAAAGAAACAACCATCGCGCATGCTCAATGTGACAAAACAAACAACAAAAGGCTATGTGAATGATGAGACGTGGACGTGACGCAAGCTATCCGTGAGGTATGATACTTCTGCATCTGATAGTGCTAACGGAGGCTGGCTGATACAATTATCACCTTCCAGTGACATGTAATACGCCTCCATGATCTCCCGTGATCGCTGGTCTCTGTGGCAATGCAAGATTTCCGTTTTATCGAAACAAGGTTTGCAAGCGCTTCTTTGACAATGAATGTCCAAATGAGAACCTGTGCCGTTTTTTACATTACGCGCATGCTCCTGGATTCTGATGTTTACGCACCGACTAGTTTGCCCAATGTAAAATTTGTTGCAAGAACACGGAATTTTGTATACTGCATTAGTTCGACAATCTAAGAACTTGTTCCTGTGTTTTACCGCGCAGACTTGCCATTTGTCATATTTTTCTCGGTTTAACTTCCCATGGTACTTCTAATGTATTTTCTCTCTTTCGCTCTTTGGTAAACAATAACCTTTTATTTCCAAAGGAATAAAATATAACGGCAATAGGAACCGCTCAGTAAATAAACAAGGCCTATTACAATGTGGGACTTCTTGAGCCGCTGTATAGTGCCGTTAAACGAGAAAAAAAAATAAATAAAACGTGAGAGCTTAATAATAATATTATATTGGGTTTATGTCCCAAAACCACGATATGATTACGAGGTGGTGGGAGTAGAAAACATTTTTTTAGGGGGGCGAGGGGGGGAGGGGGGGGGCGAAGTGGAGAGCTCCGGAAATTTCGATCATCTGGTGTTCTTTAACGTGCACTGACCTCGCACAGTACGCGGGCCTCTATTCGCCCCGAGATCGGGCTACAGGCGGCAGCACCGTCACCGCACTAGTGTGGATTGGCGACCGGCGGCGCGCATACAAATGTCCGCAGCGGCGCTTTTTTGTGAACGGTGTGAGCCGATTGTCGGCAAATAAAATGCGCTGACTGCAGCCTACTCGTAATATATATGTCATCCATTGCCGAATGGATGCACGAAGCTCGCCGAACGTTGTTATTACTTGTGAGAGAAACGCAATCTGCCATTGAAAGGGATGTTCGCGCTTGGCGAGAGTGTCTGCGTTTTCGCACTATGTCACGTTTCTTGTATTTTTATTTGTAAGTATTGAGCTTGTGTCCCGCCTACTTCGCTCTGCTGTAGGGCGACTTAATTCATTCTTTGCTTCATGCATGCTGGTCTTGGATACTAAAAAAATGAGAAAGAAAGAAATCCCATATTCTTGGGCGACGAGCTGAAATAACCGCGAATACGCATCCTCATTTCTTATTATTCAATTCTCCCGGAAATGGACGTAGGACAGTTGATAAGCCTATTCAGGAAATTTACGTGGCCGGCAGCGCTTTAGCGCGTTTGTTCTTGCTCCAATAACAGTATAAAAAGGTAACAGTTCAGCACGCAGCTTTCTTCGATTGATTATCTGCATGACAGTGATGCAACAAAGGTTCGGCTATTTGATGGGATAAAAGCTTTTTTTTTAAACGAATAATGTCCAATCCTTCAGTCAATGACAACGCTACAAAAGCGCTCAATACATTGTCAAAAAAAAAAAAAAAAGAAAGAAGGATGATGTTTTGCGTGAAATTAAACGACAGAAGTGTGAGGCACGCCGTCTCGATTAATTTTGACCATCTGGATTCTTTAAAGCGAACCCAGATCTAAGCACACGGGTGTGCCTCTATACATTTCACCCAATTTTAAAATTGCGCTCGGTGACTCAAGTTTAATCACCTGCGTGTGATTCCATTTTCTATTGTTTTTAAGGGACAATTTAAGTACCGAAGTGTCAAATTTACTAGACAAACATTTCGCTGTGGTGGGACCAGCACCGTACAATAAAATGTTATCTCAAGCACAATTAAAGCTCGTCGCATAACCGATAAGCAACAGCGCCGCAGTTAGACACCTAACAACAATGCAAAACTTCGTTTACCACAGAGTCGCTAAAACGCTGCTTTCAAGCAATATTTAATACTCCTCATGTTTGGGACGATGCCAAGTGCACTTTATGATGCGCTTCAACTACAAAGCGGCACCTACACCGAAATGATCCTGGCGAACGGAGGATACACAGCACCCTCGGCAAGTGCACAAACTGATCTTATTGCAGTGCATATACAGCCGAGCAAGGCCAAATGTGTCTGTAGATCGTGCTAGGCAAACGCACAAGCAGTTAAACTTGCGCTAACAGAGCGGGACAAACCGCCCTTTGAGGATGAGCACGGGGTACGCGCACATGCTTGCCTTATGTGGCTAGCAGACGACGCGAGGAGCAATCCACACTAGGCGCGCTTCAACCAGTGGCCACTAGGCGGCGACTCCGCTCGATCTCGGGGCGAATAGCGTTTCGTCTGCATCGAAATGCCACCGCCGTTCGCGGGTTCAAACCTCACGACCTTCGGGTCAGCAGCCGAGCGCTGTAACCACTGATCCAGCATGGTTGAGCTGAGAGTTATATAAAATACCCAGAAAGTTGCCATAGACACAGCAGGCGAAGAAATTCGCTAGTTTGTCAAAGGCAAGGAGAGCTGAGTTTGTGCGATGAAACACAATGAAACACCGCGGAGCCGAAAACGCACACAAACAAAATAAGCAATTAGATGATGCGCTCGCACGTCTTAAATGTACAAACAACCAACTTCTCTGTTGAGCGTTGAAGCACCGCCTTGCTGCTTTCATTCAATGAATCCATAGCGCTGAAAACACAGGGACAAAGGAAGAGGTCCTGCAAAGAGGACCCAGCTTTTTGAACGAATATGAATTACCGACAGTCCATCCTTTTGAAGCATAAGCATCGTGTGTGTAATTGAAGAGCGACTTGATTTTAAAGATAAGTTACGCAAAGGCTCTTGGCTAAGTTGCGAGATACTGATAACTTACCGTGCATATTACCCCTTACGAAAATCCCATATATGGGCTTATATAAAAATTCCCATGTATGGCTACATCAGGAATTGGGCATATCAGGCCATATATTAATGCTCGCCCTATATGTGCCATATATGGCCTGATATGCCCAATTCCTGATATATATATATATATATATATATATGTACGCCAAGCGGTCCGCACTTTATGTACGCCGTCAAAAAAAAAAAAAAACACGATATGAATAGTAGTGGTGCCTTCGGGAACGGGGTCTTCAACATTGTAATTTTAGTCATGACCTTTTCAGTTTCCGTGCCTGGCTTCGACTACTGCTTACCACCTTTATCACACATGGCAGCCGTCGTTTTCGAATCTTCTGTGAACAACGTCCACACAGTGCTCCTCTTGCGCGTGCTCGCCATTATGACATGACAAAGGAAGCAGTATATATACAGACCTAAATCTAATAATAACGCAATATAGCAAGTAGGCACCACGTGTACTTTAGCGACGGTTAACCAGATCACGATAGAAGAAAGGGGGGGGCGAGAGGAGGTGAATGCAGTAAGCTGTGAGCGGAGAGAAGCGGGCAAGTACATTTCTGCCTCGTCGGGGTGGGCCCACCTCCTGCCCGCGCTTGAATCCTTGGGGAGGGCTTGGAGGTGGGCGCCGTAGGCGACGGAGACCAGGGAGAGTTCATTTTTGCCTTTATGGGGTAGGGCCGCAGACGGCTTTGGGCTCGTTCTGCTAGCGTATAAATGTGCGCTGTAGTGAAAAATATTAGGTGCACTTGACTTCTGCGTCTTGGCGTCGCTCACCTCGCACTCATGCGCACTGCCCAAGGGGCGGTATTGTGGGTGGAGGTGGCAGTTGCCGTAATCGATTAATCGCAAAGATTTAATCGATTAATTCGATTAATTGATAGGTGAATATCGATTACGATTACTCGATTAACCATGCACCTTTAATCGATTAATCATTCATCGATTTTACCATCCCTACTGCGGAGCGCCAGTGCAGCCGGCGCGGCCGCGCATCGAATCGAAGTGGCGCAGGCGCACACAAGCGCACCGCTCTTGCTGTATACAGACAAGCAAGACCGGCGCCTCGCTTCTACGGAACGACACGCTCGACTGATGTAGCAGACGAGATAAAACATATCCCGTGTATCCGTGCGCGCATGCGCGGCTACGCTTCGATGCGCGGCCGCGCCGGCTGCACTGGCGCAACGCAGAGCGCGGCCACGCTGAGCCGTGTTCACCCTAACAGTTACCTTTTAACGCGATAGTTTCGCAGAAATTCCGGCGTCGGTGTCGGTGTCGGCATCGTTGGATGTTAGCGAAAAATCATCATCTTGTCTGTGACCGAAAAATCGAGAAAGACGCAAGTAAAACAAATAATAAAAAATTCCGGTCCGGGTGAGGATCGAACCCAGGCAATCTGCGCGGCAAGCAGGTGTTCTACCACAGAGCCACACGTATGCTTGTAGATACGTTGAAAATAACTTCATATGCTTGGAAATGCATTGAAGATAACTCTACCTTCAGAAACACACGCGTCCTGTATACATACGTCACAATACCACATGTAATATCGCAATAATATTGCGTGGTACAAGCGTACATTGTCATCGGGCGTCACAACACGTGAATATCATAACGAGTTCGTGGTTTAAATCCGGCCACCAATTACAAAAGGCATACCCTTAACATCACGTAGTGGGTGCAGCAAGTATGCACTAAGTGGTTGAAGTACGCACTAGAGACAGGATATCGCTATCGCGTTCCACCTGTTAAAGGCGAAGCTTAAGGGTCCCCCCAATTTTTTGATTTGCGGAGGAAATGCGCGACCAATTCTTTCCAATTAAACAGCCCGACTGCTTCTTTCTTCACCGTGACGGCCACGTGAAAGTACCTGTACTTTCTAAGTGGACATGAACCGCACATTGGCATCATATTGAAGGCGCACAGTCCAACTAACGTGATATAACTCAGACACCACTAGGATCAGGTATGAAGTGGAATACTCAGAGCAGGAGGCTACTGTGCGGTAATATTCCACTCAAGGAGAACGCGTGAATGCGGACTGGCCGCACCGGCTCGAAACAGTCGTCCGGTTTTCTTTTATTGGCCATTTTATGAACCTGCGTTTGGTCTCCGAATACCTAGCTACGTCTACAAAGCTCTCGTTAAAGTATCACAAAAAAATATAGAACGCCCATATCGAAAAACTGTGCTACGTGCTCTGAAAATGAAAGCGCCGTTCAGGATAGACTGTTGATAAGGTAACGCACGCCGGTGATGTACACGAGTAGCAGAGAGTCGCCAGAATTCTTAATGACTTACAACTATCGAAGCGCTCATACTAAGTAATTCATTTTTATTACTAAAAAGGCCGTGGTTATTTTTATCACTGCGAAATGACGCGAAACTCGAAGACGCAGGAAGAACACATAGGACCAGGCGATGGTTAACTTTCTCAGTTATATTATGCGTATACAAGCAACGATTTCATAGCAAGGTGAGTGTGCACGCTGTGCAAAAAACATGGCTGATGCCTCTGTCATGGGAATCGGTATAACACAAAAGTGAAACGTGTCTTTATAGAAGTAGTGCTCACTGTGTAGTAGAGCTGTGCGCCGCCGCGCCGCGCCGCCGCCGCTGCCTGCTTTTGCTCACGCCGATCGCGCCGCCGCCGAAATTTTCAGAGTGACCGCGCCGCCGCCGCCGCCGCGCAATATCTTCGGCGCGCCGCCGGTAGCCTTTCGTTTTAACCCGAACCGGGGGAACCGGGGCATAAAATACATCACTTCACTTGGCAAGCTTTTCTCGATGTGTCGGTGTAATGGACTTTCCATTCAGCCGCCGCTCATTGGAGGAAGCTCGGCCAGCAGCGTGCCCCCTCTTTCCGATTCTTCCTCCTCAACGTCAATATTACGTCATGAAGTTTTCACAACTCTTGATTAAAATGGAAGGAACGGAATGTGCTTCAACCATAGAGGGAAAATAGAGTCGAGAGCACGCCTAGCATCCATAAGTTCACCTCCTCCGAAGCCACTACCATTTCGGGCTCGTGTCACAATTCCCATCATTCTTGTTTGTTTTACTTTTTCATGGTGAGCTCACGTGTAAATAAAAGAACATTCACGAGCGAACGGCTCACGTCCACAGACCAACCTCCTCCGACGCCCCTCCCCCCCTCGTGCTCCAAGCTCTGGTGAAAGTTTCCAGCATGCTCCTGTTTCATTTTTCATGGCTGGGGAGTTATTCTCGATGTGTCCCCCTAGTGAACTGTCCATTTCGGCCGCAGCTCATTGGCTGGAGTTCAGTGACCAGTGCGCTCCCTGTTTCCGGATCATCTTCCGGAACGTCATTTTGATGCCACAAAGCTTTCACAACTCTCGACACTAACGAGAGGGACGAAATGCGCTTCAACACAACGAACGCAGCGCCCAGACATCCGCTTTTGGGCGTACATCTCGGAGGCCGTGCATAAATTCTGATTGGGTAAGCTATCGAATTAGGTTTAATGCGACCGCCCGTCTAACGCACCTGCGAAGGTCGGTACGCATTCCCTGCATGGTTCTCAAACATCTGGGACACATTCATATGCAAGTTCAGACTTGACAAACAAGTTCCTGGTCCTGTAAATTTCGTCCACTTTCTTCTTACGCTGGGAATGTGCTGACGGGTTCGATGCATTGACGTGGTATATATATATATATATATATATATATATATATATATATATATATATATATATATATATATATATATATATATATATATATGTATATGTATATATATATATATGGGGTTCAACGTCCCAAAACCGCGGTATGATTGAGGGGTGCCGTAGTAGGGGGCTTCGGAAATTTTGACCATCTGGTGTTCTTTAACGTGCACTGACATCGCACAGTTCACGGGCTTCTGCCATATCGCCTCCATCGAATTGCGACCGGCGCGGCCGGGATCGAAGCGGCGACCTTCGGGTCAGCACTCGTCGAGCACCCTAACCGCTACACCACCGTGGTGGACGCATCGACGTGGTCAAGAGCAAACATCACGGCCAACCGCTTTTTCGAGTAACTGAATGCGCTCTGCCGAAATGGACTGTGAACAGCTTCTTCAGATGATCACATCGAGAATAGCTCCCCGGAAGTTGTCGTATATATATTTCTTTCCTCCAGAAGTCTCAAGAGTATTGCCTGACCAACGCTGCGGCGTCCTACAGCCTTAAAGGGAGACGATCCAACTCGCTGGATAGCATATTCGTGGAGTATCGGGGCTACTACGTTGTACATAGATAAATCAAATAGATAAGTAATATATATCGATGGTTTAATGCACTTTTTTTCCTTACTTTTTTTTACTCGAGTAAGTCGATAAATAAATAAAGAAGTAAAGGCAATGAAATACTTACAATAAGCGATAGCTGAGCTAATTGGTAGGTATTCATGTTAAAAAGACACGGCGTGAAAACACAAGGGTGAAGTCAAGAGAGTGACCAGTTATCTCTCACGTTGACCCTCACGCGCAACTGACTGATCGGTATCGCCTCTTGCCCGGGAATGCGCACATAAGTGTTTTAAGTGCGGAGCAGTTTAAGGGCCCGGGTTGTCGTATGCAGTCATCGCGTGCTGTCATCGTATGCTGTCGTAGCTTGACGTAACGCAGGAAAAACCACAAATAGTCTAGCCATCTGTCGCATATTGAGCGCCCGCTCGCGCCAAGGAGAAGTCTTCTTCCTCTAGTTCTTCGAGCACATTGATGATGATGTTAAGTGCGGAGCAGTTTAGGGGCTCGGGTTGTCGTGTGCTGTCGTATGCTGTCGTCGCTTGGCATAACGCCGGCAAAGCCAGATATAATAATAGAAGAAAAGGAATCAAGCAAAAAATAGAGAGAGAAAGAAAGCGGAAAAAATAGGAAGAATAGAAAGAGCAAGAAAGAGAAATAAATAAATGAAGAGAGAGGAAGAAATCAGTAAACATTGAGAAAAAAAACAAAAAAAAGGAAACAAAGAAAAAGAAAGAAAGAGAAGAGGAAAGAAAGGAAAAAGAACCGAAGAGAAACAAAGAAGGCTGCCCAACTCCGCGCTTCCTTCAGGTTTGGCACCACTGGTGCAAAGGTGTTAATTTTTTTTTATCTACCCTTCTTTTCCGCCGCTGTACGATTTTTCAGGTGGTGGCGTTTGCAGTGTCTGGACTACTTTCTTGCGTCCGTGTTTGCACACCCTGTCTTTATAACGGCCCCAGTACAGCCTCTGAAAATACAATATCGAGCGCAGTATCCTCCCTTGGCATTACGCCAGAACGGTGATTCACGTGACATGATTAGAGCAAATACTTTCTATTGGTCCATATACGAGAAATATCAGTTGTGAATTGTCTCCTACCCTGCTTTGCCATGCATTTGCCCACCCGTTCTTCCTCACCTCGCGTGATTACCGTGCGCGATGAACTTATTTTGCACTGTTTTGTCAGTTTCCGATTACGCAAGGCGAAATAACAGAGTGCAGCCAACAAGCTCGAAATTCTGATTGGCTCAACGCTTAGTGCTCGAATTGTACACTTGCTTTATGAAGAAATCAGTGTCGAGGAGATATGGAATGGAACGAATGGAAGAGGAACCAGATTATTTGATTCTTCCAACGGACGCACTCTTTACAGTGAAGACGATGCAGCTCTCCAAAAAAATAGGCCAACCGGCTTCCACGGTTACTGTATACTTTTTGATTGCAATAACAATTATATGGACGCTCTGTTCAGGTTTTCATTGTCGCTGTCATGTTCCGCATAAAGCCGAAATCGTTAACTTTTGTTCGCGCGTTGCATGCTGTACCCATAGTAAAAGCTCGCGAGCGCTAGCGAGGAACACGGCTGGAACATAGATGAAACAAGCTGCCCATCTCCATCGAACGTAGGGCGCATGTGATTACATCACACCGCGTGCGAGGCCTGCCATCGGTTGCTCCTCAACAAGAAAGGAAGCCTTGTCCGTCTTTCGCTGGGTGAAGGAGCATGAAGAGACGTCGGGGGGGCTGCGTGGCTCGATATCCGCAGCTGTGAACTTGGACTATAAGGGCGCGGTTGCGAGCGCTGGCGCGCGCGCAATCTCGGCAGGCATCAGCAAACGCGTCTCGTATACCCTTCTACGCGCTATCATCTCACGGCGTCGTGCTGTGACCACTTATACGACAAACTGCGTGAGAACTGCTTTTTTCCCGGGAGCGGCCGTATTCCCATCCACCAGTGTTTCGGATGAAAGAGAGTTAGCTCGGATGCCTTAGTTTGTTATAACATTACGACATGTTGCTGTCGCATTTCCTGCTTCGCCCTTTCGGGGAAACAGTTCCTGTTTTCAAAATTCAAGAGACAAACTTCTATCCGCACAAACTCTTGAATCATGAATCTACCCCCCCCCCCCCCCAACCGCGCGCCGCGCCGCCGCCGATCCGATGAACCCCGCGCCGTTGATGCGCCGCCGCCGGAGGTGGAAACACCGGCGCGCCGCCGCCGGCGATTTTGGGTCCGGCGCACAGGTCTACTGTGTAGTCATATATGCGAGCTTCTATATTGTCTCTTGGTGCTTGGCAGAAATAGCACCGTTTGACGTGGATGCTGTCACGTTAACGCCTTGTGGCTCATCTTAATCGCGACGACTAACGACCATGATCGCGATTTAACCGTTGCGGTAGCTGAAGTTGTTAACATATACCGGACACAGCGTATTGTGAATCCCATGACAAGATGACACCAGCAAGCACATAACAAACACTGGTACTCGATATACACTTCTTCAAAGCGTCGTCAATTAAGAAGAGAAACGACTCGGTGTGCGCTCTCAAGTAATAGGGTAACCTACGCCTGTTTCATGCATACACTACCACACTGCGTTTCGGCAACACGGGAGGCACAGGTTCGTAGCTTCAGCCGCGAAGCGCGCAGGCGTTACACGTCCTGCTGGCCTCTGTCTCACTCCACCAAGACGCGACATTTGCCCGTCGACATGGTTGTCTTCCTCCAGCGCTTACTGCCGCTCTTTTATTAGTTGGTGCAGTCGCACTCCAAGCAGTCGGCGGTGGAGAAACACCGTCGGGGCATGTAGAAGCTGCATCCCTCTGACGAGCCGTCACCCGCTAACACGAAGCGAAAGGCGATGAACGTCAGTGCGCCTAGGGCTGTCCGCGATGCTAGCGCGTCCAGTTTTTTTCGCTGGTATCGAAATGCTTTAACCATGGCCTCCGAGACTGCGAATCTCTCAGGCCATGCTTTAGCTGCGCCACCGCCGAATCGTTCTTTATCGGCGCTATTAAGTATGCCGCATTACTTCCCGTGGTCGCTAAGAGACGGCGGCACCACACCGCCACGCCTAACCCCTCCAACAGAGAGCATGCTGTGAGAAAGAATGTGTGAGAGATATAAGGCGCGTTTGTGGTGTGGTGTGCATCTTCCTCCGTAGCTTTGTGAATAGAGCGCCGGGCGCTTATCGTCGCGTACAGAGAAGTCGTAGGTTCCATCTGGGGCAGTTGAACTTTCTGTAATAGTTTTTTTCTTTCTCAGCCATTGGCGCACATTATAACAACGTCATATTCGTGGAGGAAATTCGTCACTGATGTCTTGGTGCTCCCCGGCATAAAACGCTTTTGTGTTAAAATATCGAGCTCTTGATCATAGCTTCTCAAGGGGAGGATAAGCGCACCCCAGCGGGTCCGCGAAGCCATTTCTGGTTGTCAGCGAAATCCATCCTCAAACAAAAACAACACGCCTTTTTTTGAAGGCATATTATGTCCAGTGACCACGGTCCCTTCTCAGTTTCAACATTGCGCCACATCGCCTCACTTCCCACTTCTAGGCCCCACTCTACGTTCAGCGGTACTGTAGCTTCGCATCGCGCAGTCCTTCCATCGCACTTCACGCGTGCAGTACGACCTCCGCTAGCACTGTGGGGCCTACACCCACTCCAGAGCCCTTCTAACCATTACTGGCATCCAAAAGAAGAAACAGTCATTGTATCTAGCCCTGCAACAGGCCACACTACAGTTCCTCTATGAGAAGCACAGCGAACACCTTCTTATCTACACGCACTGTTCTGTTTCTTCAGTAAGCTCAGCAGATGCAGTGGTTATCCCCGCGAAGTCCGTCACCATTCAATAAAAGACATCGCATTTGATGTCATTGACGGCTTCAGAACTCGCCACCATCCTTGCAGCACTAGAGTTTATAGTTGAAGAGCCTTCGCAAGCTTGGTCGATCTTCTCGGACACTAAAGGAGCTTTTAAGTGTCTTACGTCACCATTTCGTTATGGATCTAATGAGCAGACAGCTGCTGATATAACGCTTCTTCACTAACATGCAATCGAGAAACAACACAGCCGAGTGTATCAGTTGATACCAGGTCACTGTGCTATACAGGGTAACGACCGCGCAGATGACGCCACCTGACCTGCACTGGCGGTACCCATTCCACCACCATACAATTCTCAAGAACTGACGCTGCTACAAGACTATCGTTCACTGGCACGTGACCTCACACTTGCAGAGCGGAAATCGATGGAATTCTCAAACGCTCATCTACACAACTTGGATCCCGATCTC
This sequence comes from Rhipicephalus appendiculatus, assembly GCA_030522465.1. NCBI lineage: Eukaryota > Metazoa > Arthropoda > Arachnida > Ixodida > Ixodidae > Rhipicephalus > Rhipicephalus appendiculatus. Next base: position 26,432 of record JALIZH010011236.1, read on the forward strand.
AAGGTTTCGATCCCGATCTCAACTTGGATCCCGATCTCAAGGTGTCGCCTGTGGCTTGAGGTGGCCTTCACAGATGCATACTTCTTTATTATTGGAATGGCTAAACTCTCCACATGCAATAACTGCAGCTGCAAAGAAACGATCGCCCATCTCCTGTGTAAATGCGCCCGTTTCAGTGCGGCAAGAGAAGAACTTTTTGATGCACTACATAGACTAGACAATCGCCCGTTGTCGGAACAAAAGATTCGGGGACACTGGCCAAGTCCGTCCTGAGCCCAGAAGGCTCTGAAAGCATTGCTACGTTGCTTGTGGAGAACTGGTCTAAGAGACAGATCTTAAGCAGTGTCGTAATCTCCTTCCCTTTAGTTTTCCTTTTCTTGCTGTCCCTCTTTTTCTAACATTTCTTTTGTATCACCTTTTATTTCCCTTACCTCCTTCCCTAGCACAGGGTGACCAGCCGCTCTAAGAACTGGCTAACCTCCCTATCCTTCCGCTTGTTTTTTCCTTCCTCTTCTTCCTGCACCGCATACTCGTTTTGGATTGCAGCGGTGCTGTCTCATGTTTTCCCATTTCCATGATATGGTTGTAAAGCTTGCGTTCCATGTTTTGAGAGATACGCTGTTTCGAGGTGTACATATGTCAAGAGTAACCATAGCTACAAACAGGCGGATAGTGGCTGCAGACCGCACAACTTATTGACTAGCTGATAGATTCAATAGACATAACACTTTAGTTTGACCCTTCTTTCGCACGGAGAAACAAAGGCCCCTATTTCACGCTGCATGTGGCGTTAATTTACGGCACCCTCAACCACTCTTTTTTTCTCTCTCTCACTGCAAGGGGTGCTTCATCCCTTCCACCAGTCCACATGGGCTCCCCGAAACATCCATGACAGGAAACCACTGCTCTTGATATTATACTAAAAGGAAGCAGCGAAATGGCAGAGACTCGTGTGCCGTGTGACTTCAATCCAGTGGACCCTCATGAACAAAATTACCCGGTGTCACCCACGACGTGGTCTTTGCAGAAGAAGATGATGATGATGATTTGTGGTATTTTATGGCGTAAGGGCGATTTGATGCCCAAAGAGCGCCATGTCATGGGACAAAAGACATGAGCAATGATTAATATATGTGACTGCATAAGGGCCTTGAAATTCCGCGCGCTAACGCGGGTAAAACGTATAACTATTAAAATCATGAGAATGACGTAGCTTTGATAAGCCAAGCCGGTTTGGGACATTAAACATCATAAACCGACCTGCCAACCAACCAGTCACTAATAGAATAGCGGTAAACGACGTCAAAGACGTCTCTAGGATTCATTATGTCAGAAGGTCGGAAGCCGCCGAAAATCAGCCCTGCGATGCGGAGTAAAGTGTGTTAACGTGGTAGCGTTACAGAACTCGTATCGCAGAAATTAGATATCAGTAGATATCTTTCCACCGCTGCCCCGGCGCATTTACAGCGCGACCCGCTGAGCGTATTCATTTCCGTCTTTCAACCTTTTACTATTCCATTGCCGTTCAACCACTACTAATGGGAAGTGGTCATAGCGGTGCTTCTACCGCGCGAGCTCGAAACTGATCGCAAGTGATGATAGAGCGTTAATGCTGGACGTACTCGCACTGAAGGTCTTCCAGCTACCTTCTCGCCACTTTACTGTGTCGCCAGACCAGAAATCAACTATCGCTTGCTCATCCACTGTTCTCTGGGCTGCCACGTGGGCTTGGAACTATCGCTTACTAATCCACGCTGCTCCGGGCTCCCCCGTGGTCTTCTTCCTTCTTCCCCAAGCGTCTTCTTTCTTCTCCTGCAGTCACTGTATATATATGCCCTGAGTTCTCCGTAATCGGACATCAGAACGTTTCCGTTCGTCGCCAGAGATCAACATGCCAGTCCTGCTGTACAATCTTGTGGGCAGCCCACACTGCGGCTTCATTCGCTGCTTGGCGAAAGAGATCGGCGTTCAGCTGAGCCTCAAGGACATCGATTTCGCCAAAGGAGAACACCGCTCTGGGGACTTCCTCAAGGTAGGCACACCGGATGCGCCGGCATCATTCTCTTAGCGGAATCAACATGGGACTCACTTCGTATTCTTGCGCGTTGTAGAAACAGAGACCGCACAGTCTTTCATCCCTCACAGCCCTTACCAAAAGAAGTCTAATACTTCAGCGCAAAGCTCAATTGCGCTTCCCTTGCACGAAATAAATTACTTAATATATGTAGCCGTGCCTTAGTGTGTACATGGCTTGTAATGTCGCATGCTGAACATTAAATTCGCGCACGGCTTCTCTGTTTAGTTACGTGTGAATAAGCAAAGGAAGGCTGAATTAAGTGATACTGAAAAGTTATGCAGTTGCACTCAACCTCAATTCTGCGGGACCTCAAGTGCGGAGCGGTGATTTACGTGCTATTCGGCGAAGCTGGCGTTCCAAACGTACAGCCGGCTAGGCGTCTATGGCGGGAAAGTAAACCTTCATTTGTGATGCGAGGCGCACTCTCCCATCCTCCTTATCCTCAGATCCCTCTAGCACAGCATAACTTTGCTTTTCAACCCTTTTCCTATACTGTACTAAACATAGCTATAACATCATTTATCCTCCCGTCCTCCTTTCCCTCCCATTATCCGTGCTGCTCAACCTCACGTCACTACTCGTCACCCTCTCTTCCCTTTCCCACTCGTTGCTGTACTATACAACACATGGCTATGCAATGCTTCACTCTCTCGCCCCTACTTTTCTTCCACACCCTCAATTCCCCTTTTCGCCGTTTTGATATACGCGTGACGCTTTACAGGGTTCTGCTATGCTTTGCCCTTTACCCTGCTTAATTCCGTCCTCCTCACTCTGCCATCACTCTTCATCAAGCTCACTTCCCTTTAACGCCTGCTTGGAATACTATACTGTATACCTGGCTATGATACCCACGGTTTTGCCAGCGTCACGCCATGAGATGACAAATGACAACAGATGACATGAGACATAGGACTGCAACCTGAGCCCGTAAAGTCCACAGCGCTTAAAGCGACTGCCAACCAATTTTTCTCGGCCGTCTTTTACGGCGCCACGAATAGCTCCATTTCCGTAGTGGTTGATTCCAAAACTGCAGCCGTTGATTCCAACGCGCGTTGATGGGGAGAGACTCCAGCAACGCGGGAGTCTCTCCTCCAGCAACGCTGACCCGCGATAGCGACGCCGATAGCTCTCTACGCCAACTGTTCATAGCGCTCAACGTTGTCATTTCACAGGAGTGAGTGCAGCTGCGATTAACAACCTCTATCTTGGCATTCACAACCATATTTGGATATAAAAAAGCTGGTAGAATAAGTACTGCAATTCCATCCAAGCACTCCTCACACTTTTCAACTCGTCGGCAGCTACGGCTAGGCACTCAGCTAGCAAATTTCATGCTGACCCACGAGCATCGGATCGTACGTCTAGCGAAGGCGGTGCCACTCTTGTGCTCAGTACAAACGAAGACGTATTTCGACACTCTAAGTTAGCAAAGATAATAACAAGAAAGCGGCCTGCCTTTCAAAACTAATATAGAAATAATTACCCGCGCACACCAGTAAAGACACATAAGGGAGATAATATGCGTCTTCGCCTTTTTTTTGCCGCATGGGGCGCAGAGTGATTTTTCGCGAATTTAGTTAAGAAAAAAAGATATAAATACGCGTTTAATTAGACAAACAGGGTTCCTTCTACCCAATACAGCCGATAATCTTTCCATTAATGGTTTTATCTGAATTCCTGTTCAGAGCAGCTGACTTCATTTAAAATTATGTCCGGAAAGGAGGACTTGTAGTTATTGTGTCAAGCGTAATACTCGATACTCTTTGTCTTATTCTAGTCATTCAGAGTTTGCAAAGCATCTCCGCTTGGTCACATCACTGCCATTTGAGAATGTTCAAGTAACTGCAGGAAGCACCCATGATATATTCTGTGTTGGTGAACTAACCTACCGACTCCGCAATTTGGGATTATGGACCGCCATGTTTTTTTTTTTGCTTTTTTTTTTTTTGCAGAAAAACCCCTTCCACAAGGTGCCTACGATTGACGACAGCGGCTTCATCGTCTACGAGAGGTGCGAGAAATCTATCATTAAGCTCCATATTTGATATGTAGTAACTGCAGGCTCTGTATGCTCTTATTTAGTATTCGATGCCTATAACATGTTCCAAGAACTTAGCCCAGGAAGCGCTCTGAAGTAGCAAACAATCTGATTTTATCTGCTACTGGAGAACACAGCTACCCTATTCCTGGCCATTAGTTCCGAGATGCTTTCCATGCGGAGCGTTTAGTGTGAAGTGTGAAATAAGTATCTGAAGGACTGTGAAACAGAATTGAAACTGCGATTCAGGCGAACTGTACCAGGACCTTTTTGTTCCCGAACCTAAGCGCCACTTCGTTATTAAATGCATGATTCTGCTTCTCACTGACGTGTCACTCGTTGTGTCTGTGCAGCGCCGCCATTGCCTACTATCTTCTGAGGAAGTATGCTCCAGAGTCACAACTCTATCCCAACTGCATTAAGACACGCACTCAGATCGACCAGGTGCTTGCAGCAGCCAATGGCAACATTAGTCCTATCCTTGGGCCCTACCTCGTGAGTACAGGGTTTTCACTGTGCAGAGATATTTTAATTGGTTCTTGCATGTTAATATAATTTTTTGGTTTTGACGTCGCGATCGCGAAACGACGATACCATTATGAGGCACGCCGTAGTGGAGGGCACCGGAAATTTTGACCACCGGTGATTCTTTTATGTGCACCTAAATCTAAGTACACGTGCCACAAGCAAGAAAAGCCGCCTACGTTGCTCACTGTACTGCAAAACAAGGTTTCGGGCACAGAACTGGATCAGATTCGCACACGGTTCTCGTGCGATTTCATATAGGCTGTCTCGCGTGGTCACTTCTGCGCTATATACCCCCCGTATTCTTAAACAAGCCTTGACTCGAATTTCATCCTTCACTTGACCGAGTTGAGCACAGCGCCACTGCCCCACAGTAAACGACGCCGTGCTTCTCAAGAATCGCTGCAGAATATCACTGATATGCAGTGACTTTTTCTGCCTAGAGACGGCGCTCCCATCGACTTTCTCAAGTAAAGGTGCAGCGTTGAGTGAAGGGACGTTGTAGAATACGCGGGATAGCCGCCATTGTTTCATAGACCAACATTATTCTTTTTTCCTCATTGCTGTTTAAAATTTGTTGACACGATGAAATGTTGCTGCGTCAAGTGATAGTAGTAATTTATTTTTATGTATTTGTACTTGGTTCTAGCTTTTAGTAAGTCCTACATTGGTTAATATCAGCAATTTTAGTAGCAGTGAGGGCAGCACATGAAAATTTGCCACATGTTTCTCTTTCGTAATAGGTAAGTCCTCACTAAAATATCAAGCTCCAACAAAGAACTTTCGTGAATAGTTTTCTATTTCTTTGATTTATAGTGTTGATGTATATCTTTATGAAGTCATTTAACATGAATCTTTCATCTGTGAGACAAATGCATTGAAGTCATCTAAAGTTAAATATGAGAAACCAAAAAAATCAAGTGGACTATTTGTTCACTACGTCAGCGTGCCACAGTATTTTTTTTCCATAATCTATGCAGCGTGATCGATGCTTGCAAGGTACCAAACCAAGTGCAGAAGAGGTGAAGGACATCGAAGAAAAAGTACTTAAGTGTCTTGAGCGCCTAGTTGGAGAAAGCAAGTTCGCCGTCGGTGACAAGATCACCATTGCCGACCTCTGCCTGATAGGCTACGTCACTGTCTGCCTCGAGGTAAGCTTAACCTGCTGACTTTCGGAACATATAGTTTTATGCTGACATCAGCTCAACGCAGCTTACGGTAGGCCACTCATGACACAATTCTCCTGTCTTATAAAAGAAAAAAAAAAGCTCGTTGGTGCGCTTCTTGCTTTTATAGCGAGGGTACCTGAAAAGTACACCTCATTTTGGAAAAAAACGCATCTCCCCTGTGCAAAGCTGCCTGCTTGATGTCTGCTATGACCCTGATTTCCGTCCAGTTCATCTTTTTTTGTCTCGCTTGTTCACATGCTCATTTAAGACAGATAGTGTCGCTCAATCTTTACCGCCTGTTGAAGTTCTATGAAAGACCCTGAAGAAAAATGTTAGTGTATATTGCACTCACAGATGATGCTATCACCCTCCTCGAAGCAGCATGTTCAACATGCGTATCGATGTGGACATCAGCCCTTCGATGTCCGTCGGTCAGCTTACGTCGTCGTTGCTCTGCTGTCGCATTTAGGCACCGCCAAATCTTGCGCTTGAAGCCAGGCAGGTTCACAACGTAGCTGTTGCACAATAGGGACACTTCTTGAAATGTGCCTTAATTTTAAGCCATATATAAAGCTACGCCGCAATGGAGTCCATTTAGCTTAAATGGGGTCACAAGGCGTAAACTTCAAATTGAATCGTTATGGCGAGAGGGAAAGTGGTTTTTACCATCTTCAGTAATCAGTATTGTTTTGGACGTACGAAGCGATTACACATAAATAGTTCTTGTGATGCTTAGCTTGCAGACAGAACTGAGAAAACTATTTGCAATCTCTTTGATAGTCGAAATATAAACTTTGGTTTCACTAGCTGTCAATCACGAAGGGATATGATGTTACACATGGATCACGGCTTGCAATCAGAGATTTTCCCTTTAGACAATCTTTAGATCTTCAGATAATTCTAAAGACGCTCTAGATAAAGAAATAATGCCTAAATGGGCTCTCGATCGAGTTGTGGTTGTTTATGGATTTTTTTTCTCCTCTTGCAGGTGCCTAGCGTCAAGAGAGCAAAATACCCAAATCTTGCGGCATACTACGACCGCGTGAAGAGCTCGTTGCCCTACTTCGACGAAATTTTCGGGCCCGTCCTTATTAAGATCAAGAAGCTGTGGGACAGGCAGCATTAGACAAGTCTCAGTGCTACCTTCGGAAGAGGGGCGCAAGGTTTTTGTGGCATTGCTTCAATAAAGATATTAAGCGTTATTTTTCCTATATATCGGATTTTTTTGCAGAATTGTTTCGAATTGTTTCTACTGCGATATACACGAAGGTAACTTGAGTATATTCTTCGGTGGTGTAAGTGAATTTCAGTTTCACGTTCTTGGCACCATAATTGGCTGACACGTGCTGCTGTTCGCTAACGCTGAAGTGCGTACTTCGGTTAATAACAGAAACATACATGGTTGATCCCTCCGTCATATGAGATGGAAGCGATCCCTGCGTCTTGCAATAACTTTTGATGCCGCCCCTGCCTGGGCACTCGACCACTTTACCGAATGCCGGCAGCAGCACCACCATGCTATTGTCCCACACAATCGCCGAGTCAAAAACACGCAGTCGGGAGGAAGGCAATGGCTCGCATCGCATGAGAACGAAATACTCGTTCTTCTTTTTCCACAATCATAGCAGGAGCTCATTCTAGCACTTCACACGCCTTCGCAAGTCATGCGTGGTGGAACCAGTCAAACAGGCGGTTCTTGCTGGTAGCCCCACGACGCGCTTGCCGGTTGAGCAGTGCGTTGGTGTTTGCGTCGTGCATCATCGGTGTTGCGTGACAGGGCAGTCATCTACTGTCACGTCCCTACGATCTTTAGACATCAATGAGAGGCAATGTGGAATGCAAAGGGCAGACAAAGTGGAAAGTTCCGAAACGATCGGCTTCTTCCACAAGTATTCAACATCAGGTTGTCCTCAACGTCAGGTTGAAGAGTCTCGTACCAATGTACGTCCTGACGCCATAGCCATTCGCGTTTTTCCTTCTCTCATAGCGTGTCTCGGGGATCACACGTCACATGTCTTGGGATGCACCAAAAGGGACGCACAGTATGTTCAGGTCTTGAAATGACAAGTGGCGTTGATGGCCGTGCTGCCAGTGTTACGGTGGATGGTAGGTAAGGTGGCGTCAAGATGTACGTTGTTTTATTGTTTGTTGTCGATCTCAGTTGAATAGTATACTTGGAATCTGCTACCGGCTTCCCACTTCAACTTGAATGAACTTCCGGATAGCCTCCACTTCTCTCCGCGACGTCTGGGTCGGTGTTCTTGCGCTTGCACTACATGATCTGCAGGTTGTCCGGCAATGAGCGCATCAGAACTCGGTGCAAAACCGCGTACTCTGCAGACGGCATGCCAAGGCTGTCCAAACAACCGTTGCTGAGCCGGATTTCCTCGTAGAGGTCCTGCAGCAGGCTGTCTATGCGTTCATCGATGAGATCTTTTCGGTCATACCTTGGTGTGACCACCTTGAGAGCGCTGTTGTAGTTTGCTTCATTCTGGCGTATCTCTTCGATGGCCCGCTTCGCAGCGCCGGCCAAGTGAGTCTTCAAATACTTGAACTTTTCGATATCGATGAGATTGGGGTGCATGTGAATGGTCGCCTCGCAGTGCTCCCTAAACAAATAACATTCACGGTTACTGCCACTAAAGACAGGTACTTGATACAGGTGTGCGAATAATGAATTTTCGAACTAAATCGAATACCAATCCAATAGCAATGACACCGAATCGAATACGGATTCAGCCCCAGTACTATTCGAATAACTTTCCAATAATAACGCAACCCTTATCAATCAGACTTGTGCATGTTACAGAAAATATGTAACAGATTAGAATTACAGTTACTTCGTGTGAAATGTAATTGATTTCCGTAGTTAATTACAACTCGAGAAAACCGAGCATAGAGCTAATGTAACATACTCGAGACCCGAGGACTGCAGACTAGAGAAAAAGCTGGCCGATAAAGCTATAACCACACGAGCAGCGACATGTCGATACATTCTCATCGTTGTCATTACAATAATTTACAGAAGCGCTAAATATAGCGCTTTAAAACACTGAAATTCTTGCAATATAAATAATTAACAAGCGTGCTGACGTATTATAGAGAGACGGCACTTGTTTGATATTTATATGTAATACTTTTAGGAAAGATTTAATGAATATTTATGCAATTTACGGCGCTCGGCAAGACGCGTTTGGAGCTTAGTTTACTAGCTGGCGCACCATCCTTATAGAATATCAACATTCGAGGGCGTGGCCACGTGGCGGATTGAGCCGGCTTGCTTGCGCGTCGTATGAATGGTATTGTCTCGTCATCCGCGCTGTTTGTCGGCATGAGCCAACAACTCGCTGTGTGTGACCGTCTTTAACTGCGATGAAACAAGGAGTCATGAAACAGAAAAGAAAATGTCAGTTGTGATTGGAGCATGCAGTGGCGAATGCGACTGAGACGTTCCCCGAAAGCTGAGAATCATTCCATCATGGCTGCACCCGTGCGGTTGCAGTTTTCAATGCATGGGGCCTATGGGGAGCTTTTCCTCTAGAGTCAGCATATTAACTATACAAAACCGAGCAATTAGAGAAATGTAATCAATTACATTTGCATTACTTTCCATCAAATGTTTATTGCAGTAGCACAGTAACACGAGTTCACCACAACTATAACGAACTGATGTGGATTGCATGGTAGAGAGAAGGCTAGAGGCCCGTGTACTTGGATGTAGGTTCACGTTAAAGAACCTCAGGTGGTCTAAATTTCCGGAGTCTTCCACTATGGAATTTTTCATAAACATATCAAGTTTTGGGATTTTAAACCTCATCAATTATTATTTAATTTAAGGGGGAGATGCGAGTCCAAAAACGCAAGCTTTTTTCCAAAACTACATATTTTTCGTTTTGATTTGCTTTCACAAGTCTAGTTTCTCTACTTTCACGACAAAAAAACTGAAGATTGTAATTAAGCTGGAAGTAGCTTAAAATCGCTTTTAAAGAGCAAAAGGTAGCTACTAATAATAATATCTGGGGTTTAACGTCCCAAAACCATGATATGATTATGAGAGACGCCGTAGAGGAGGGCTCCGGAAATTTCGACCATCTGGTGTTCTTTAACGTGCACTGACATCGCACAGTACACGGGCCTCTACCATTTCGCCTCCATCGAAATGCGACCGCCGCGGCCGGGATCGAACCCGCGACCTTCGGGTCAGCAGCCGAGCACCCTAACCGCTATACCACCGCGGCGGACAAAAGGTAGCTACTAAAAAACTAAAAAGTGCTCATTGTCTAGAGTCCCTTAGAAATTGTCACCTGGCTGCTTGCCATTGCATTTCGCATGAGAGGTTCACTAAAAGCACATGCTCAAAATAACCATGATTGCCAAGCTCTCATGATGGAATAAATCATCTGTAGCGAAGCTTTGGAACAATACAGTGGGTCATCCTCTCCAGCGCCTTCTAGTGGGTCGCCCTCTACGACGAAAAAGAGCAGCTCGTGCTGAGAGTCGGTCCCCGCCTTGGCTGTCGCTGTGTGCATGGAGAGTGCTGTGCCCTTACAACTTCGGCCCGCATTCGACGCCCTTGGAGCTTCGATCCCGTACCGTACATTGTACCATGCCCCAAGACGCCGCTCAGCAAACGCTTCCTCCTGCGCCGACGCCATGTCCCGGTGTCCCCCGCGTCCGCGATCCTCCTGTCTTCACCGGCGCGGATGGCACCGACGTCGAGGACTGGCTCGCCATTTACGAACGCGTGAGCGTCCCCAATAAATGGGATTGTGAAGTGAAACGATGCGCTGCATAGATGAAACGAGACAAAATGACACAGGAACACGAAACGGACAAGGACCTTGCGCTCTAACAACTCTTATTCAATCGCTTTCGCTCGTCAGTATATATACACAGAGATAATGACAGGTGACGTGTGCAATGACACAAGAAAGGGTGAAGAATCAACGCAAGTGTGACGCAAAGGCTCCACTGAGCACGTTCCTTCATGGCGTCAAGCAAGTTATCGAAGTGTGCCAAAGCCCTCGTTTAGAAACTTTACGGTGTCAGAATCTAGCGCAACCGAGGGCGCGCTTACACAATCGCGGCCCGTTATCTCATTCATAAAGAACGCTTCAATCACTTCTCTCTTTTTTTCTGTTACTTCCCACGTGTACTAGCTTCTTCGTCTTTTGGAAACAAGGTGTACACTTACAATTAGAACAATGTGCTTCTAAATTGCCAGAAATCGTCAGCTTCCCTACCAAATTTTCGTGTTGCCGCAGCCTCTTGTTCAGGCATTGGCCGGTTTGGCCAACGTATGTCTTGCCACAGGTAAGAGGGATTTCATATACTACGCCAGTTGAGCACTCCACATATTTATACTTATGCTTAACCTCGCACTTTTCCTGTGACATCTGCTCAGCATTTGCTTTTTTGCACAGCCCACGCAGTTTGTACTGAGCTGAAAAAATTACTTTCACTCCGTTTCTTTTGCCTGTTTTTTTTAGCCCATGCGATACCCCATGTACGTACGGGATGACAGCCATTTTTTTGTATTCCTTGCTGTCTGCTTTGTCTGGTTTGCCTTTGCCACAGATATCCGAAAGCATTTTTTCGCAAACAGAGATAACTAACGTCTTTGGGTATCCGCACTTCAGTAGTTTGGTGACCTGCATAGCAAGTGCACTATCTTTCTTGTGCTCACAAGATTTTTTGATCGCCTGCCCTACACACGAAGTTACTATCGCTGTCTTGACTACCTTTGAGTGTCCGGATTCATAGGGCAAAAGTCCCTTCTCTGACCTGGTTTTGTATTCCCAGCACGTGCAATGTCTCGAAACTATTAAATACAAATCTAAAAACTGTAACTTGTCATTATCCGGCATTTCAATCGTGAATTCCAAACCTTTGTGCGCCTTACCAAATGGATCCAACACTTATTCTACCTTTATAGCGTTAAATTGATCATAACTGAAACAGATCAGGAAATCGTCTACATATCTGAAGCATTTGACGGCGCCCAACTGTCCCAACGCGTTCGCAAGCTTTCTATTTCCTTTCCCCAGAAAGAAAAACGGGTGCAACATTCGACCCAATGCATATTCCTGCTTTTTTGCGTGTAAACATATCCTTGGTAGCAAACGAACAAGAATTTCAGGTACAGTCTTAAAAGTTCGAGAAAATCTCTGACACTTATGCCACACTCACTCTGGAAGTTGATGTTTCCATAGCAGTCAATACTTTCCTCAACTGCCGACACGACTTCTTCCTGAGGAATGTTGTAGAATAGGTCTTTAGCGTCTACTGATAAGCACTTCACTGGTTTCGCATCACTGAGGTATGTGGCAACTTCGGCAGAATTGCGCACAAGGAATGGATCTTGTACTGGTAGTCGTTTCAGATGAACTTAGAGAAAGACAGACACGTTATGCTGCCAAGACCTTTTGTCTTCCAGTATGACCCTGAAAGGGTTGCCCTCTTTATGCGTCTTCACACTAAAGAAGGGGTTCAAGCTTAGCACATCACTGCACTTCATTTCTTTCGCCAAGGCAGGAAGCTGCGCGTCTTCCACCCGCTTTACCGCTAATCTTTTCGCTTCTTCCAGAATTTTTTTGTTATGTTCTCCTCTCCTTTCGAAGTTCCTGGCCATGGCTTCCTCTGCCTTGTTTAGATATGTTTCTTTGTCTATTACGACGAATGCGCCTGTCTTGTCCCAGATTTGAATCTCGGACAAGACAGGCGCATTGTGTGTATATATACGATCTGTGTATATATACTGACGAGCGAAAGCGATTGAATAAAGGTTGCTAGTGCGCAAGGTCCTTGTCCGTTTCGTGTTCCTGTGTCATTTTGTCTCGTTTCATCTATGCAGCGCATCGTTTCACTTCACAATGCCATACCAACTAGCCCCAGTGGAAGCACTTCTAAACAAAAATTGAAGGACACTTTGCACATTCCAAAGTGTGTTCGGCGAAAGCGTGTGGCCATTCCACTGATTATGTTATGTCTTTTTTTCTTTTACACTCTCAGTGGCATAAGACACAAACCTAATGGGTGCGTGTTTTCTTCTTTAATTTTTTACCGCGAATCGCAGCGAGACGCGAGACTCATCTTCCTCCGTTCGCATGCGTTAGTATTTTCTCGCGCTTTGCGCATCGTGCAAACGCCATCCGCGTTCCAGCTCTTAAGTTGACGGACCCTTTGTAAATTGGAAAGTGTATTCCGTGAACGCCTGGGTCCATTGAGACGGCGTCGGTCAGAATGATTGCAAACTCTGGGCACAGCGACGCTACGCAAGCAAAGCCCGAGCGCTATAGAGTCCGACGCGACCGGCGTCCGTCTGCGCATCCCGGCGGTCACCTGGCTCCGTGCCAGAGCTCGGATGGACGGACGGACGGACATGCACGGACGGACGGACAGACGGACGGACGGACGCCGGACGAAGGTCGGACGGTCACCGGACGGACTTGAGCATGAGACATTAAAGGCTTTCGCCTTAAAGATGACACCATCCACCGCTAAAGGGAACCATGTGTAGATGCGAAGCAGCGGGCGTTAACGCTTACACTGGCGGCGGCGTTGACGCTGGCGCTCATCGCAGCGTTGCACAGGAGAGAAACCTGGGGGGCGCAAAGCACGCAGTGATGGACGGGTGTTTCCTGCTGGAACATCCCAATCGCTGCTGGGCAATGAGAGACAGAAGACTCGGACTGGACAGGCAGGCAGGCAGGCAAAGAACTTTATTTAGATCCGGAGACGACGCTCACTCCCCCCTTAGGGGGCGACATCGGCGGGCCGCACCCACGACGGGACGGGGAGATGCATCTCCTCGGCCATGTCATGGGCTCTCTGGATAGCCCTTAGCTGGTCTTCTTTCTCGTTGCTAGCGAGAAGATGTCGCCAGTCCTCCTCCGTAGAGGGAGACCCGGAGCTCTCGCGCAGTGCAGGACATTGCCACAGCATGTGTTGTAAAGTGCAGCGCGGGTTGCCACAGCGAGGGCAGCCCGGCTCTATACCATCCATGTATTTAGAACATTTAAGAGGAGAAGCGTATGCCTCCGTCTGTAGCTGACGTAAAGTGATAGACTGAGCTCTGTTTAGATGTGGATGCGGGAGGGGGGAACATCCGCCGTTCCAACTGATAGTGCTTGCAAATTTCATGAAAGGTTAAGAGGGGATCTCGGTAGTACCAGGTTGCGTCCTCAGCCTCTGAGTGGCTCTCCCTGACGTGGAATGTAAGACCTCGCGCCCTGGGAGTGTGCCAACTCGTTGGCATTAAGGATGGTTCCGTGTACGTTTCGGCCAACGTGTGCCGGGAACCAGATGATGTGTTTTTTGTCTGTCAAATTGGCAGCAGAGAGAACTCGAGCGGCTTCCCGGCATACCGAACCCGTCATGAAGGCTCGGGCGGTTGCTCGCGAGTCTGTGTAAATAGCTGTGCGGTTGGTGGTAGCAAGAGCGAGTGCTACCGCAACCTGTTCAGCGCGATCTGCATTCGCGTGTAATAAAGTCAGTGACGACAAATGATCGCCTTTAAGTGTGGTGACTACTGATACAAAGTGATCCGAGCAACCGTACTGCGCTGCGTCTACGAAGGCCACGTTATCCTCCATAGCGGCGGCGGTACTGAGCAGGGCTCGCGCCCGTGCCTGCCTTCTCCCCACATTATGTGTGGGGTGCATGTTTCGGGGTATCGGGGATACTGTGAATTTAGCGCGCAACTCCTCGGGGAGCTGGCATTGTCTTTGTTGGGTGACGGGAGATTGGAGCCCGAGGTGTGCCAATAATCGTCGCCCAGCCTCAGTGGAAGACAGCCTTACAAGTTGTGATAATTTCTGCGCTTCAACAATTTCGTTGAAGGTGTTGTGTATACCTAGCTCATTGAGCTTTACAGTGCGGGTGTTGCCTGGTAATCCGAGGACCTGTTTAACACACCGGCGAATGATTACGTCGAGACGGTTCTCGTCCCCTTTCTGCCACAGGTGGGCGGGGGCTACGTAGTTGATGTGACTCATGAGAAACGCGTGGAAGAGTCTTCGGAGATTCTCCTCAGACAGTCCCGCGCGTTTGTTGGCCACTCTATTGATAAGTTTTGCCATTGCTTCGGCCTTTTTCGAGATGCGTGTTACGCTGGCGGCATTACTGCCGTTGGCTTCTATAATCATGCCCAAAATGCGTACTTGCCCTACCGTGGGGATGGGTGAGCCGTCTGCTGTAAGGAGGTTGATTTCTGAGTAAACGTCTTTACGTGCCTTGTATTTGGGGCGGTAAAGTAGTAGCTCCGATTTCTCTGCCGAGAGGGAGAGACCGGCCTGCCGTAGAAACTCTTGTACCGTGTTTACTGCGTCTTGCAGTCTTTCTTCGATACGGCCGTCGTTGTCCCCCGTACACCAGACTGTAATGTCGTCGGCGTAGAAGGCATGCCCGATGCCGTCGATTTGTGAGAGTTGCCGCGAAAGTGCGCGCATGGATAGGTTAAATAGGAACGGAGAAACTACAGCCCCTTGGGGTGTGCCTCTCGGTCCTAA
>JALIZH010011237.1:0-23996 GCA_030522465.1 Rhipicephalus appendiculatus
ACAATGTTCAATCTATAATAAATAATGCTTATTTGAAATCGCAGTCTCTTGGGGCTCCTAAAACAATAGAGTTATTACCATAGGTGTGCGCAGGGTTCCCCTTCAGGGGGGGGCGAAGGTTCGTCACAGCGCCCCCCCTCCCTATGTATGGGGCAGACTTTGCGCCCCCCCTCTCTTCAATGTCTAGGGGGGGGGGGGCGGCCGCCCCCTCTGCCCCCCTCGTGCGCACGCCTATGGTTATTACAATACACTCCAGAGACTCCAGAGGAAAAATTGGCTGATAAAGCGGCCAGCCAGCGCCGACTTCTTGGTACATTGTCATTGTTGCTATCACACCACTTAAGCTAGAATTAGCATTTTACGAAAAGCATTTGAACGTTTTAAAAACTGGCGGGCATTGTTTAGTGTTTATTTAGAATACCTTTAGGAAGGATACAAAGGATATTTATGCAATTTACTGCTCGCAGAGAGAAGCGTTTGCAGACCAAATTTACCAGATGGCGCCGCCATATTAAAAGTTATAATAGAGAGAAAAGCTCCCCATAGGGCCCATGCATTAAAGGGGTACTGACACAAAATTTCGCGGCAAAGACAGCCTGCGGGTTCGATTCCCGTGAACATGTGTATATCAACAGCTTGGAAGGTATTTAAATTAATTTTGAAGTTTGCGAGAAGCGATCGACTCCCCTCACGCTACTGACACCATCAGAGGTGACCCTTTGTGACCCCCTCTACTTCCCTCACGTGACCACGCTGCAACAAGTCATGATGACGTCATAGCCGCCATTTTTCTTTTGCCGCGTTTGTTCCAGCAGTCTATAGGTCCATTCGTTTCACCTGCACTTCGTGAACCGGTTCACGGTGGTGCTGCACTCTGGCATTCGTTTCACGAGTTCAAGATGGCGGCGGCGGCACCACGCCATTCGTTTCAGTAAAGTGCAGCTGTCGTGCAGGGTTAGTTCAGCGATTCCCTGCACTTGCTCGTGAGGTAGTGCCGAGACCGTGCAGCGCAGCAAGATGGCCGGAAACGCAGCAGACGACAGAGCTGGCCGCATTCGTGTTTGTTTCAACGGCGTTTTAACAGACCTGACGCCGATAACCAACAGCGGCGGCAGACATGTTCGCGACGCCAGCGGCGACTGGTATGCCACGCCAGGTATGTTGTTCAGCCATGAGCACCATGAGGCTTAGCTCCGCGTAGAAATTGCATGACAGTTGCCCAAGTACCATGCCCTTCAGCAGGCTTATGCATGCTAAAATTAACGCAGTATGAAGCGCATTGTCGCCCGTGTGTGTTTACGGATATACTTAACCGCATGGACGAAATATATTTGAATTTCTCGTGGCGCGTGTGTCGTACCGCTTGCAAGACGGGGCTTTTCTTTTTCTTTGCTCAGATGGGACCGTCGTAAGCGTAAGAAGCTCGTCGGCCCCTCCGGCCGCAACTTCTTCGCGAGAAGACCGCGAGGCTGCAGCCCATGCCGCGGCCGAGCAGGACCGTTCGTCTGCTCAAACCTCGGCGGCACCACTGGACGCAGATGATGAAGATACCAGTGCGCTCGACCTGTCAAACTCAAGAGCCGCACGAGAGCATGACTTGTGGCCTTCAGCCAAAGTGTTGTTTTTGATAACAAAATACACCGAGCTGAAAGACTCCGTGGGAAAAAAAGGTGGCCCGCGGTGAGTATTTATTTTTCACAGGGGAAAAAAAAAAGAAAACGTGCTATTTCTGGGTACATTGAACATTGACGAGACTGAAAATTTTCTGTATCATTCCTGACTCAAAGTATAAAGAAACATTCTTGTGTAGAACGGGATTTGGAAAATATTTTATTTCGGTATTTGAACACACTGCAGCCAAAAAAAAAAAAACTATTGCAGTAGTGGGGTGCATATGATAGAAACATGTGGGAAAAAAACATACAATGAGCAAAATCATAAATGCAAAATGAGTGGGTTATAGCAAACTCTTCACATGTAAGGCATGGTTTAATGACAAATACCATGCCACAGCAGCTTCCAGTTGTCGCTACATTGCATTATCAACTTTGGAGGACCGCAAAATCCCCTACTTGCTTTTAACAACTTCCAGATTTCGCAGAATAATTCAGGCATGGTCATCACTTCGTCAAATTGAGTATCAACTGTATCTAGTGAAAAACCAACAAACGAGTGAAAAAGAGGATGAAAAGTGTGCGACATAGAAAGACTTATTGAAGGTAATTTCGTGCCTTTTGCTACACCATGAGCAATAAAATGCTTAGTAATTGTTAGGGATGTTGTGATCATTAGTAGTTTTCGTGTTATTATGCAGAACAATCTGCCTACAGGTGTGTGTTAACAAGAATCTCAAGTAATAATTTATATAATCAAAAGGAGTAGTTGATCCCAGAGTGAGACTTCATGTACATGTGATGTTACACTAGAAATGGAGGACTTATTTCGTTTGATATATTGGACTTTTCCAGGTCAAAAAAGGCCATGTGGCAAAACATTGCTATGATGATTGCTGCAGAGTTCGGAGGCACGATGACAGCCCTCCAGGTCGAAAACAAATGGAAAAGCCTGGAGAGGGCCTATAAGCGAACCAAAAATAAGAATGGTTCTTCTGGACATTCACGTGCGTCATGTGAATTTGAAGAGTAAGTCTGTGGCTTCCTAAGCTTTCTTTGAATAGTTTAGACCAATGGAGACAAGAACACTGCACGGCAACAGAAATGAAGGGCTGACTGGGAACTGAAGGCTTATTTAGTGGAATAACACACAAAGTATTCCCAGTGCTTTATTGTGCTTCTATACCACTGATCAGTTTCCAATCAACACTTTGGTTTCGCCTAGTGTTCTCGTCTGCCTTCAGGGGTTCGTGATAATGGTGAAACTGCACAAACAAGTGCACGTTCCAGTGGATTGCACACTGCTTTACAATCTGAAGCATTGAAACAAACTTGTTTTGTTTTAGGGAGCTCAGGGACGTTCTCGAAAAGGAGCACCACGTGTCTCCGACGATTCTCCTAGCTCCAGGAAACATGGTGGAAAAAGAGAACAGGTAGAGATGCATCTGAACACTTCGGAATAATTACAAAGCTTGTGGTTATCTTCTATTGCTACTTGCACATTTATGCTGTCACGCAATTTAGAAGTCATGTTTTTTCTTAGTGCACCCACCGCTGAAGAGGACAGAAATACATCAAGCGTGGCTGACGTCGAGCAGCCTGGCGTGGCCGACCAGGAGCAACGTCGTGCTCAAAAGCGAAAGAGAGAGGGCAGTTCTCTTGACAAACTTTTAAAGGAGCTGCAGGAGTGCCGCAAAGAAAGGGCCGAGCGGTATGAAAGAAAAATGGGACTTCTCGAGAGGCTTGTACATGCTGTCGAAGCAAAGGGCAACGAATAAAGTCAATGAAACAGAAGTGCCTGCATTCTTTTGAATACTGAAAATTAAAACTATCTCTATTCAAATCGAATAGTGGCCAAAAATGTCGAATATCGAATACCAAAGCTTTTGTTGAACATCTAAAAAAAGAACAAATAAATACAATCTGCTCATGTTCTCAAGCACATAACGTGGTGTGTAACAGCCACCAAAAGACTACCAATTTTGCAGAAACACCAGCTGTTCCACATGACCTGGCTTCAAACTTTCTCGCCGTGATGTTATGGTGTTTCCTGCAATTGAAAACATGCTCTCACTGGGCACCTCAGTAGCAGGGAATGAGAGGTACCGCACAGCAATTTTGGCGATACCTGAATAAAGCGCAGCTCTATGCGCTTTCCACTGTTTCAAAGGATCATCCTTTCTCGGGGTCATGAGCTCATTCGAGTATTTCTTAACCTCTTGACTATAT
The DNA here is from genome assembly GCA_030522465.1 of Rhipicephalus appendiculatus. Classification (NCBI taxonomy): domain Eukaryota; kingdom Metazoa; phylum Arthropoda; class Arachnida; order Ixodida; family Ixodidae; genus Rhipicephalus; species Rhipicephalus appendiculatus. Next base: position 3,843 of record JALIZH010011237.1, read on the forward strand.
GAGGTCCCAGCTTGGTGCTGGATATTTTTTTTTTTGACGCTAGCTGTCGACAGTCTCCCATACTTTTACTGCTAGACCCATGACATGCGCAAATGATAATCTCCTTTACAATAAACATGCACTCACTTTTGTACCAGTACATCGGTGAAAGTTTTAATGGAAGGCCTTCTGGAACGACGTAAGCGTTAGTTTTAGCCACCCTAACCAAGTTGCACCATGGGCCTGTGTCGCCTTTATATATACGTCCAGTTGAATTATTCAAAACTTCGATTACTAGGTATTCGAAAGAATCGAATTATTTGACTCGAATCTCGAGTATTCGCACACCCTTACTGAAAATACAATTTCACACAGTTACAACACTTGGGGGGGGGGGGGGACTCGACCCACAGAAAACAAAATAATACATTTCGTGCACTAACACTCGTTCTGAGCAATGAACTTCCTTAATGTAAAAAAAAAACTCGACCCACAGAAAACAAAATAATACATTTCGTGCACTAACACTCGTTCTGAGCAATGAACTTCCTTAATGTAAAAAAAAAAACTCGACCCACAGAAAACAAAATAATACATTTCGTGCACTAACACTCGTTCTGAGCAATGAACTTCCTTAATGTAAAAAAAAAACTCAACCCATACAAAACAAAATAATACATTTCGTGCACTAACACTCGTTCTGAGCAATGAACTTCCTTAATGTAAAAAAAAAAACTCGACCCACAGAAAACAAAATAATACATTTCGTGCACTAACACTCGTTCTGAGCAATGAACTTAATGTAAAAAAAAAACTCGACCCACAGTAAACAAAATGATACATTGCGTGCACTAACACTCATTCTGGGCAATAAACTTTCTTAATGTTTCGCTGGAGCCAATGTCGTCGCTCATGATGTCAGCTTCATCATTGCCCACTTCATCGTCCAGAGAGACGTCCTCCAGCTCATCGAAGAAGTCTCGCTCCTCATTGCACAAATTGTGCAGGACGCAGGCGGCCATGACTATCAAACAGCACTGCTTGATGGAGTTCGCGTCAACAAAGTAGAGCCGCCGAAAGCGCTGCTTGAGCAGGCCGAACGCGTTTTCTATGGCGACTCTTTGCTGCGAGTGGTGCTTATTGTACCTCTTTTTCCACACTGGGAATCTTTGCTGGCAGTTCTTATAGGGTGTCATCAGCCAAGGCAGCAGTGGATAAGCCGAGTCACCAAGTAGATACCCACCACTGCACTTGTTGGAGGCATCCGCAAAGAAGGGGCCCTCCCTGAGCACTCTAGCGTCATGGACTGACCCTGGAAATCCAATAAGCACATCAATAAACTTGTTTCGGTTATTGCATATCCCTTGCAGAATGATTGAAGGAAATTTCTTGCGGTTGAAGTATGACTGGGGAGAGTCCCGCGGAGTGTTAATCTCTATGTGGCAGCCATCAACGCAGCCGATGGTGTTGCGTGGTCCTTTCCCGCCACTTCTTGTCAGAAATCCCGCCTTACATCGTTCTCTTTCCTCGGCGTTCGGCCACGCTATGACTTCTCCACTCACTGCATTCAGGAATGCGAGGACCCTGTCCACGCATGCCTGTACCGAAGATTCGGCGATGTCGAAGCGGTCGGCCAGTGAATACATGCAGATCTGATGTCCGAGATAGGTTAAAACAACCAAGCACGTTTTTTCGGCACTTATCTGCGGCCGGCCTCCTAGTACACTTGGGAAAAAAGAAGAAGCTTCAAAACGGGCCACAAGTGTGTCAAACGTGCCCCGCGAGAGTCGGAACAGTCTCTTAAATTCAGAGTCAAGATATCCGCTCACGACATCTTCGCAGTAGCGCGGCACACGATGCCTGCTTTGTCTCGCAAGTTTTAGTGCAATCTTCGTCACCAGTTCGTCGTAGTCGTCATCCTCGCTGTCGGAGTCGACCACCTCCATCGCCAACTGAACGACCGCGGAGAGGGAGCCCATCGCTGATTCAAAGCACGGCCCGACAGGTAACGTTGGGCAAATGCGTTGGGCAACAGCGCCGACTTTTAAGAAGTTCGCAACCGTCAAGCACGGCACACAGCTCGCCCGACAACCGGCCACTAGCAGAAGGCCTGCACGATGTCTGCACTATCGCATTCGTTTCAGTGAGGGCGCTAGTATCGCGCAGTGGCTGCACTCTGTGCACGATGACTGCACCTAGATGGCACCCCACGCGGCGCCATCTTGAACCGGTTCAGGTAGTGCAGGATGAAACGAATGGACCTTTTGTATTGCGGCAAAGCGAATTCGGGCCACGCAGCCAAAAGAACGAAGACTAGGCAAGACTAGGCAAATTTGTGTACTACCCATGATTAGAGTGACCTAGAATAGGGGGGAGTGTCCAAAGCGCCGGCTCCGGCGTGGGCCTTTTGCGGTGAACTGCCGCCACGCGCCGCTGCTGCGCCGGACCCGTGGGCTTTCCGCGCTCGGGAGCGCGCGGAAAGCGAGGGGCGTCTGCTACGCGCTGTAGTTTTTTGCGCTCGGTTTCCACACAGGGCGCTTGAAGTCTGCTTAACTTTAATAATGCGGTGCGGAATAGAGCTTACCCATCTTTAAGCGTTGTGTTAGTCTGGAGGCAACAACAGAATGCAAAAAATCACGTGTCAAGCGGCATCAGCGTGGCCTAGTTCCAGTGATAGAGCTTGGGAACGTTGGTGCGTGCGTGAAAACGCGCGAAATGAGCAGGGACAAGGAAAGAACGAAAAGAAACTTTTTCGCACGGGTAATCGGGCAATGGTATCGCGCATGCAAGAATTAAGAGTAATAAAAGAAGGTAAGTTACACGCGCAGTCAGCTGAAATGCATACGCGCAGGGACCGCTTCGCTCACCACTATATACGAGCACCACTGCTCGCGGTCGCCAGTGGTTTTCTAGCCATATGCACACAGCTTTATTCGACAATTTATTAGCCTTGACTAGCACTTTATTATTAGAGCTCATCGGGAAGACGTAAGGGAAAGAAAAGAAAGGGTAGAGATGGCCATACGACCGCGATATGGTTGGTTTATTTTCGCTTTTGAGGTAGCGTACAGCAAGGCTCACCGAGCGCAAAGCTTGAGTTAAATTCCGACATTTGAAGAAAAGCACTGCCAGGTAAACTTACATTATTCCGCAAGCTTGTGCATGAAAAGCGTATTATAGAAAATGCAGTACCAGTATCCAGATATCATAAAATTAAAGTTACAGTTTCAAACAGCTCATTCTTCAGATATTTTCAAGGTTCTCAGTGGTTAGCGATCGCACGGTTCAGAGATTTTTACAAAAAAAATGTAGACGAGTAGTTACATGAAATGCAATTGTTCCCGCGGTAATTCAGTGTGAGGGAACCGGGCACCTGGCTGCAATTTCCCGGTTTTTTTTCTTGTTTTTTTTTTTTTTTTTGCTGATGAGCTCAATATAGCGTACACCACGCTTTCGTGCTCAAGCTCCCTAGTACTGCCACAGCTCTAAACTTTCCCATTGAACTTACACAGCATGTCTGTCATCTCTTTAATAAATATAAAGACATGGCCTGATAGGTAAAGCAAGCCTCTTGTGTACGTACCACGGGCGTGCGTAATCAGCTGCTGTGAGCTGAGAATCACCTTTGTTTTCTGGCGATCACTAGTAAAATGATGTGAGGCGTACACGATGGTGCACTGTAATTGATTCATTTACTTTGGTTTATCTGGTCTTTTTAAAGGCGAAAGCTTTAGATGCCTCATCAAAACGGAAATTAACCACCGGCCTCCCGCGTTGTCAACACGAGTGATGCAAAAAAATATCACGTGATAACGTCACATGGACGTCTCAGATCGATAAAATTTGTGACTGCATCGTGACGTCATTCAGCGTGATGTCATGTGAAGATTTCATCACCCATATGGTCACTTTGCATTGCCTCCGTGATCCGTGGGCCGATCACGGAGGCCATGTAAAACCAGGTGACGTGCAGAAACCTCGCAATGCCTTCGATCCTGGCGGCAGTGCGAAACCATATTAGGCGCAGAAAGCTTTCGGAGGGGGGCGGGGGAGCATTAAGGCATTGAATGGAGAAAAAGAACATGACTTTCGCCGCCGAGTCGTCTTAGGCGAATGCGTAGGGACCTTATGAGCTTGATTTTTTTTTTCGTGTATTTTACCCATGCGGTCAATGCTTCAAAATGTATAGGTAAGTCCCACATCTTGAGATCGATATTGCTGATCACAATGTTTTCATTTCCTGACGGAGACATATCATCAGACCACGCATCGTCAGAATTATTTATGGCCGAATAAAGTGACTTTGCGCGCCACACGCCATATTATTACCGTTAGTCGTTACGCAAATCACGAGCATGTCAAGTTAGTGATGCCATATTACCTTACCAGGTGAACGATACGCGAGAGTTAATTACGCGAGTCATTTTTTACTTTTGGTAGCGCGGCCACGCTGACGGACACATTCCGCTTCGCATGAAAATGCTTGAAATAGCAAAGCGCGGGAGGCAGCTATGTAAAACAAATCGAACGCGCGAAATAAAAGAAAGGACATGAAGTGTGCAAACTCGTAAGCATGAGATAGCCATTTACTATGTATATATATCTGCTACGTTCTCCGTGTTAGCTTTGTGATCTCCAGCTTATTCTTTTCTGCAGCGCGTTAACGTTCGTCATTCCCCACGAAACTAAATTAAGCACCTTCGCTCACGATGGGTGCGCTCAGAATGCGTTCCTCAAACGGGCGCGTAAGTGCGGATGATTGCGGTGACAAAGCGGCTGAAACAAATATGGAAAATCCCCGTTTCACAACCCACAAACGTGTTCTCTGTGTGGTGAGTCACTGCAGTGTTATGTTTCAGTGACGCAGTATTAAATCTTCTCCATATTACCGCAACGTTGGCTATTAGCGGACAAAATATCGGGCGCGTAGCAGACGCTCGCCACTTTGACGCGGCTTCCACCGCGGAGAAAGCCCACGGGTCCGGCACGGCAGCGCCGCGGCGCGGGAGTTCACCGCGAAAGGCCCTCACTCCTCCCATGTATTCGCGCGCCGCTTTGGACACTCCCCCTATTCTAGGTCACTCTACCCATGATTCCCATGTCGGCTGAAGCGCCGTGTGTTGCAGCCCCCATCGACACTAGCGCCAGAGTTCCCTCTAGTGTATTTATAGGAAACTCTATGTCCAACTCTACGTGGATGGATGGATGGATGCTATGAGCGTCCCCTTTATAACGGGGCGGTGACATGTCTGCCACCAGGCTCGAAAAAAAACTTTCTTTTTATGTTGGCCTAATGCCTTATCTACATTGATTAAATCTATGTTGTTATAGCAAAGAAAAATATAAGTTCACGGTCCATCTCTTTGCTTCTTAAGGCAGAATGACCTTATTTTCCCCCCTACTCGCGCAGCGCAGTCTACTCGCGCAGCGCCGCCACGCGGCAGCGGCGAGCGGAGTAGGAGCGCTCGACGGCCCGAGGAGAGCGTTCGCCCAGGCACTGAAAAAATAGAGGAAGCGCTGACTGAGCGTAGAGCACAGCCAAGGTATAGCACTATAGTAGAGTGTACTAGAAATTCTGAGTGGGACGAGCAGCCGGCTCTGCATATGCATCGTAGCGAAGCACGGTTCGTTGACAGTTGGCGTGGCGGCGCTGCGGTCGCAGTGGATTGGTGGTGTTTGCGGTGTTCGCACTGGTTCGCATGTGTTCCAAGTGTGTTCGTAGTCGCATTCAGCTATTAGCTGCGTTGGCTCGTAATGTGTGCGTGAGCGCTGCTGTTGTTTTGTCTCTGTGTACTACTGTGCTGTGGTGGGGGCCTTGAATGAGTGAGTGCCAACGTCTTCGGCATGACTAAAGCTGAGCTTCGCCATTCCTACGCGCCGGGAGGCCACACAGGCTACGCCGGCGTGAAAGCAGAAAGGAAGCTGTCGCTTTTTAGCGTTCCGAAAGGTGAAAGTAGGAGAAAAATCTGGGAAAGGAACCTCCATCGCAGGGACAACGCTCTCGAGGAAAACTGTGCAGTGTGCGAGCTCCACTTCGAGGACCGCTACATACTGCGTGACTGTGTTCACATCATTGACGGCAAGGGAGTGAGAATCACCCGCGGTGTTGCCGCGCTGACGCCAGACGCAGTGCCTAGAATCTTGCCCTACGCTCAGAAATATTTGTGCACGAAACTGCACGAATTTGAGCACGAAACGCAGCATGCTCAAAATAATGTAAGTAATGCAATAATTAAAAATGATACTAACGTACATGGGCGTCCGGAGGGGGTGCAAGGGGGGGTGGGTGGCTGCCCCCCTCCCCCCCTTAGAATTTCGGATAATATTTTTCTACGCAGTATCAGTAAGCTATACAGCTGAATAAGGACACTCAAGTTCTGCATATATCTGCGTTAAACAGCCTTCAGGATTGCCAGCCAACTTTGCATATTGCATACAGTTGAATATACTTGCCGGTCATGTCACGGCAGTGAATGAAAAACTAACGTGTACTATCCCCCCCCCCCCCCCGAGGGTGCCCCCCCCCTGCAGAAATTTCTGTGGGAGTCCTTGCTAAAGTATCACGACAGTTTCGAGGGGTGTGCGGCAAGCTGTGCAAAAGTATTCAGTCAACGGCAGCGATCACTCTCGGGCGTTCAGACAAACCGATGACTGCCGCTGAAAATTTCCAAGGTAGAAATTGTAGCGCACTGACACCGCATACGCTTCTGAACTACAGTTGCTACCACGACGCTTTTAAGTGGTCTATTTATTAGAGAAATATGACCCGATCAATCAGTTGGTATCATTGACGCATCGGTGTCCGTGTTCTAGAGGGAACTCGCGTAAAAGAATACACGGCATGCTTTCGTCGGAAAGCCTTATAAGTCAGTTTGAATTTATTCTCACTTGTTTTCTTCTACCCTAATGTCTGTATATAGATCCTGTAAATAGAAAAATAGGGCGAAACCCGAGAAAGCGCGGCCGGTGCGCCTCGGCACGCTCGGTCGCGACCACGGAGCAAGAAAGACAGGAGGGGAAACTCCGGACCGGCGCCAGCGGGAGCGTGCGCCGCGATAATGTCACCCTGGGAGAGGAGGTTGGCGAACGTGCGCGCAGCGATCCTCGCGGCGACGCGTGGTACTATTGGTTTTCCGCCGCGGTAGGAGAGAGCGAGCGCGTATGCTCCGACGGCATCCGGGCGTCGTCTGCTACATCTTCCACTGGCCGCTTGCGCTACGTTGGCACGTACTGCCAAAAAAATAGTTTTTGTTCCACAGAGGTTCGCGCTAAGAAAATAAAGCCCGAGCAAAGCATCTTAGTGTCAGTCTTTTTTTACTCTTCCTATTTTGTATCAGATGCTTTTAAGGCGACAATGAAAGGAACGAACTGTCACACTTCAGAAAGCAGACGATTTGAAATCGTAGCAGGCGCGTATGGAAAACCAAGAATGGTGTGGCTTGGTGTTTCTTAAATTTTTCGGCATAACGAAAGACGACAGTTTGTTCTAGTTTATTAATGCGCGCCATCAAAATGCTGATCTGAGCATGTGATACAGTACTGGTGTGCGGAGATAGACAATTTAATCAAACTTCTGCATCACATTTGGGCAGACGTGAACAGACGGAACAACGTCGGTGTTGGCTTCGAGAGTCAACACGTCGTAAGTTCGGCAATTCCTGCGCTGCTGATTCACGATGTATGTAGACTGTGTAAGAGGTCGCTAATAGTCGACATGGGGCGACGATGTTTGTACCGAACTGCACCAGTGGATATAAGCCTTGCGCTGAAAAAGTTCGCACCTTCAAAGCTCCAGCTGACCCTGAACGCTTGCAGGAATGGGCGAGAGCTATGGACCGGGTGGATGGCGATCTCACAGCATGCGACTACGTCTGTGAAAATCATTTCCCCAGCGAAATGGTGAGCAGGCAATATGCATCAACCCCTGTTAATCTCGCTTCTGCAGGCAGGCTCCATGGCATCTGTTTCGTTATGAGCGAATATAGCACGTCAGTTTCCTACAAATAAAACTTTCACCCTAGCATGCGAAGGTGAATAAATTGAAGAAAAACTAAAAGCGTACGGAAAGCACGCACGGATTGGTGAATAAGTTAAAGTGTTCCGCTCCAACGATTGTTGACAGTTCCATGAGATGCAAGGGTGGCGCTCAAGCACCAAGCAGCGGCGCGCAAGCCGACGACAAGAGAGGGCTCGACGCTCCCCGCGTCTGCCTCTCCGACGCGGCAGCTCATGGCCTCCGAGATGGCGGGCGCGCGGCGGTTTTTTCTCCGGCCGTCCCAATCGCACGGAGAGAGCGTATTTCCCGAGGTGGGCGTGGCCCGCTCTTTTCTCCGCACCGCGGCGCACTTACTTGGGATCGAAAAAGCTGCCGCGCTGTTGGCGCAGCTTGCATGTGGCGAGGAAAAAAAATGGTTTTGCGCTTTTATTAACCTAGCGCTGATTTGGAAATGTCTGGTCAAGGTGTACGAGAGGCCAAGTCAATGCCGGGGCCTATCGATTCTCAAATGAGCTTTTTTTTTTTTTTTTTTTGCTGTAGATTTGCGCCGCCTTTATTAGAGCACTTAGAAAAGCGAAGCCTCTGCAAGAGATCCGCATGTGCTAGAAACTTACTATACTTCGAAATTTGCGGGCTGTATAATATGGGGGGCGCTAGCGAAGGAAAGAAAAAAAAAAGAACGATGATGAGGCTGGGCCTGATGACGCCCGGGGCTCGCGCTCGCCCTGCCACTAAAGACCGATCAGTCGTTGCCGGGCATTCGTAAATTAAACGCGTTTTTCTTGTCGCCTACGTGTTCTCTGAGGACTTCGCCCGACCACTGGCCCCGAGCCCACAGTAGATATGTTGATAATGTTGTAAGCTAGATTTAAGGCCTGCGACGGAAACAGTCCTTTTGGAAGCTCAGTATCGCAAAAAGGAGGTATCGGTGCTTGCTTCCTTTGTGCATTTTTTCCTTCGGTGTAACAACATATAGCGAAATGAAAACACACGTACAGCAGCACTCAAATTTTCCATTAGGCACTTTGTTTATATTTCCTTTATTAACAACTTGCGGGCACTTCCTTCTATACGGAATGCTTTACAGGCGCCACAGCATGAGCGCGTTACAAAGAAATAAGGTCTAGCGCACGCTGGAGGGGGAACGCTAACTGAGCCGACGAAACTTGGCACTCGGCATCAGCAATCATCATGCTCTCTCCTCGCGATGTCGCCGGCGCCATTAAGTCTGGCGCGAAAGCCGCGCTCGCATAGCGCACAATGCTTCGTACTCGCCCACGAGGCTTCCCCAGTTTCTCTTTCCAACTACCTCCCGTCGCGCCGCAGGAGACAGGGAGGAGGTTGCAGGCGGTCGCCACACGTCTAGACCTTGGTCTAGACTGAAAATCGCTGGTTCTGCGACGACCACGAACTGGTTACAGGCGCGTTTTGTTCATTTATGATCGATTGATTGATTTGGATGCAGTCGAGAACACAGTAAATGAACACGATACTGATATTGCCATTGTGCTACCAAAACGTAAGCAAAATCCGGATGACGAAAAAGGAGGCGATGACAACTCAGGCACTTTCACTGTGAACGACGTGTGTAGTAAATGTAGGTCGGCTAATCGAAGCCTTCAACAATATTCCGGCAAAATTACTTATCTTACTTCAGTGACATCACCAGGGCACTCAGTTATCTAGAGCGTAACCGTGCTTCGGTTGACCAACTCATAAATATCCGTACGCGATCAAATAGTAAAACGATGTGTCACGATAGGAGGGCAATATGATTCAACGACGAAAATTAGCCCAGTTTTCACCCATACACGTCTCCAGAAAGGAAGAATGCTAGAACACCCCTGTATATTTCTCAAATCAAGGTATTTCGCGCCGAGACAAAATGGACCGTAATGAAAAAAAAAGTAACACTACCACAGACGAATTGATACCTCCTTACAATAATTTATATCAGAAAAATTCAGCAGTTGCCGTGCTTTTCTCCGTAAATTGGACCAAAATAAATGCAGTAACAGAAAAAAAAAATACTTGTCTTCAGTGCATCCAGGAGATCCTATAGCGGCAATGCTTGCTCGTACGCAGAAAAAAAAAAAAAAGAAAACATGCGTACGCTGTATTCCCGCGCGCTTTGCTTACTGCCGCGGTCTCCGCTGCCGCCGGAATCCCAAGTGAATGCGCCATCTCGCGGTAGCCGGGCGCGCGACGCGATGTACGTTTTTTTGCTGGGGAGCGCGGCGATTGGGACGGCCGGAGAGAAACCCGCCGCGCGCCCGCCATCTCGGAGGCCATGGGCAGCTAGCGGCAGTTCGGCCGTGGTTCTGTAGGTGGCGCTGTCACGACGTCCGCCGTAAGGTCCCTATATTTATAAAGGTAGCGACAACTACACGCGCGCCCTCTGGAGGGGTCCAAGGAGCAGCGCTAGCAGACGACGCTCCGCTCGCTCGCGTGCATTCTGCGGACGCCTAAAAGCGCTCTCAGCGCGCGCTTTAATCGGTTAATTATTGCGTTTTGTGGCGTAAGCTGCCTAGGAAACTTCAAACGACAGGGACAACAACTAACGAGCCCGGAGTACGCTGGACATTCAAATAAAAACACCTGCTTTTCCGAAGGGAGCTTCTGAGAAGTTTGCCACAGCAGTTGGCATGCAGGACATTTATATTTTGGTTCTTCGCGAGTTTTCAAATTCAGCGTTACTTAAAGTAGATGTACTGCTTGTTTTCTAGTAAAAAAAAATAGACAGGTTGTGAGCTCACTGCTACTTTCGGTAACATCATGGGTCACCTAGCATAGTGTGCAGTGCAAAACATGCGCTATTATTGCTTTCATTGCGTTTGTCAGCGTTCAGAAATATTTACCGTATTACACGATATTTTTAACTACGCTTATTTTGTTTATAAAGTACTCCAATAAGCTCACTTAGGAGAAACATTTTCACTGCATTCGTGGAATATCAGCAACCAGAGTACCTTTCAAGATCTAGGAAATATAGCATGCCCGGTGGTGTCTCACGCATTTTAATGTTCAACTGTCTTTACCGCCTCCCTTTTACTACCCCGCCGCCTCCGTGTCCCGCAGATATAGAGGTAGTTTGCAATGTTACGTAATGCAATTTGAAATAAATTCGAGGTATGTATACACCTACCGGCCCTAAACCAGACTACAACCAGAAAAGCTGAGCTAGGTGACTTTGTTGGGATGCATGAGTATAAAATAGCACTTATTGGAAAATCAGGTTTTATTGCATCAATTCATAGCAAAGTTTTTCTTTGGAAGGTTTGTCGTTAGTACTGATCATCCCTCATTCGCTTGCAGGGGGGCTTCCGTTCCTTCTGCCATCGCAAATTAGCAAAGATTCCCAGTGCGGCATATATGCTTTCAGTTTTTTTCTCGCAGTGTCATGCAGTATTACTTACTCGAACTCCCCAAAAGCATTGCGGTCCCCTACGGAAAACGGCACGCGGAATGCTTCAACGAAGAAGCCTTAATCGATCCTAAGCGCAGCAGTGCGACAAAAACATGGCAAGGTACGTGTGGCAAGACATTAATCCTAAACCCAGACAACACTCGACGACCTGAGGTTGTCCAGAGGATGCCCTATCCAGTACGAAAGGACGACCTGAGGTCATCCTCAAACGAACCTCGACAGGTGCTAATCCCGTCTATTTGTCCGGCCCCAGTGCATCCTCATGTTGTCCTGAGGACAACATTGAGGGATCTTTTTAGTATGCGTTCAGGTCGACCTCAGGACAGCATTCAAGGCTCCATTTAGAATGTATTCAAGGCTTTTAAGACGCATGCTACGCCCATTGGAAATGCGGTTTCCCAATGTGATTGTTTTCCATAAATGAATTAATGATTCAGCCTTAAAACTAAAGCATGCACTTACTGCTTCGAAGAGCATACCTTGAGCTTTGCTATTAAAAGCTCAGTAAATTGCCATACCAGACGAAAATATAAACACGCAGTGACACGTAAAGCTTTTTTTTATTATCAGTTTCAAACGACGAGTTCATGGAGCTTGGCAAAATAGGGTTGTTTTGATTTAATCTTTCCATCGGAGGTCTCTGGAGATGGGCAGGGTACTAGGGGAGGCAATAAAAGAAATAATGAGCAGAGGACGTTGTGAAATACAAGACTCAAACAGTAACACTGACACAAGGAAGAGTTAATGCCAGATACACAGAATCATTATGAGAATGGCTCCTAAACCAATGCAGGCACGCTCTTGTCAAGAAAGTTGCCTCTTAGCACATGTACAGCAAAAACATCGGGAACATATAAATGCATACCAGCTGCATTGTGATAGTTGCGTCAGCTGCCAGCTTTTTATCAAACTTCTCAAGGGCATCTGAATCTTCGAAAACTTTGCTCACTAGATCATCTCTTCTAACTTGTCATGCCGTACTGCACAGTTGCCGCTGTATTCTAACTGCTAGCCTTCGTGCTCTACCATCGCCATGAGCGTTTCCGGGATTCTAACTCGTTACTTAAAATCTGTTGATTTAAAGAAACTTTCCATGCCTAGGCAGGTCACCAATCGTACGTGTCACCAACATTACAAAAGCTGCATCCTTTGCAAGTGACTGGAAAACAGAGCTTGATATGGCAAACGCGCGCGCGCGCACACACACAATGAGCTCCATAATAAGAACGTTGTGTACTCGTAACATTGTTGTCGTCGCATCGACCACGCTGAGCATATTTACTCTCGCAACTGCAAACGATAGTGTCGCACACGACGTGTCCCAAACGAGTTCAGAAAAACTTCGGCGATCTTCCAACTGTGAAGAAACACGGGAAATTAACCCTTGGGTACTCGCATAAGCATCATGCGACACAATGCACACCACGACATTGTAGCGCGACATCGTCAGCTTTTGCAGCGCTGGCTTGCTGTCAGCACTGTTTGCTATGCTTAAACAGGCATTAGCGCATCTGTTTCTTTATCGTCTAAACCTGCAGTCCACGCTATCTTCCATTTCGAACGCGAAAAATAGAGACAAGAGACTTCTGGAAACTTACCTGCCACCATGCCTAACCATGCTGCCATCTTTGTAGACGTCCGCTAGAACACTTGGCTTGGATTGCTTTGACTTGTGCTGTCTAAAGTGTCAAGGTTGCCAGGCAGAAAAAAAAAGGGGCCACCGTCGGATACCGTGTCGACAGTGTCGTTACCTGTTCGTTGCCGACCACTGGCGTAATCGTCCATGTTTGCGCAAAACAGAAAACTTCGCGAACACACACACACGCGCGCGCGAAAAACATTTTCATGTATGATTGTGAGGCATAAATAGACGAACACGCAGAAACAATTCTACAATCAAGAGCTACGCTAGCGGTTGTCACATGCATTTAATTTTCGCGCGCCCGCGACAAGAGCCACACAAAGTTCATGCACAGCCTTTTTCTGAATTATACAGTATGCACTCAACATGTCCTACAGTGGACGTTTTTTGGACGATGAGTTATCCTCGAAAAATACTGAAAAGTATGTTTTCTGTATCATCCTGTGAATGCCTTCCTGAGGGCGCACTGAGAACGTCGCATAACGTATGAGGACGCAGTGAGGACGTTCGTACAATTTGAGGACGACCTCAGGTCGTCGAGTGTTGTCTGGGAATGGTCCTTTCCTTGTGAGCTTTTAGTCTTGAAGCTACCCCGGCGAGAAAAACGAACGCAGCTGTATGGTTCTGAGCCATTTAATGTTTACGGGCGTGACTGCATTGTCTACTGTGCACAGATCTACAGTATAAAGAACGCCTAAACAATAATATCCTTGCTGAGATAATGGTTACGCATAGCCACGAACAAAAGCTTGCCGCCAGCCGAAAGGCTGCTTGAAGTTATAAACATTACCAAATCACTTACATCGCATAGCCGGGTGTTTTCTGTGTGCAAAAATGTCTTGCGACTGATTTTGTGTTGCCGTACCTTCCTTCAGGATATATTTTTGTCACCGCGAGGAACCTAAAAAACAAGAAAAAAAAACCTTCTTTCTGTACTCTGCGCGGGGAAACAACCGAAGGCATTGAGACCCTGCATACTAGCCCGTCACGCTCCAAACATTTAATTCCTGCACAGAATTCCCGCGTCCACTCAACTTCAAGTACATAAACGCTTCTAGATTGCAAAAACAATGCGACAGAGGCGCGTGAAGTACTCTCTACTAGCTAAAATCACCGAATTCCACGCTTGAAAATACAGTCATCCATATCTCTCGCCGGCACGACGCTGCCGCCGCTGGACCCTTTGGGCGGGGCGCGAAGGCGAAAAGGTCACGTGTCGCAAACCGGCCTATCGCGAGGCGCGGCGGCTGGATCAAGACCTTTCGCTACTTTTAAAGATACAGGGACTTTAGTCCGCCGCCGCTCTTCGGGGTGACACTATCGCGGCGCGGAAAGCCGCCGAGTTTCCCCCTCCTGTCTATTCTTACTCCGTGGTCGCGACCAATCCACTTCGTCCGCAGCGCCCCCTATTCCGTCAACGAGTGCCGCCTCAGCAAGAGCGCTCCGTCCGTCCCACTCAGATCCACGACCTCCTCTATAAATTAGCGACCTGCCCGTACCGCGGCGCTCCTGCGCGCCCAGTTTGTTTTTGCTTGTTTATTTTTTTTTAGTTCTCCCAGTCGCCACCGCAAAGCTTGGCGCTACAACTTACCCCCATCGCGCAAGCATCGCACGTGTAGTTGTTATGCCGTTGCGGTGTGCCGTGTCCATTGGTCTTTGTTTTTTGTTTTCATTGCTTTGAAGTGCGACAGCACTGGTCGCAACAGTAAACTATTTAGCCATGGTTTACTGTTTGCAGGCATTAATAGGGGAGGACTGTCGTACCCCGGCATAGCTTTCGTCGGCTTCGTCAGCCTTCTTAAACTTGCTGCCTCACGAGTGACAGCTTTACTGATTTGACAGCCACAGCCACTTCAGAAGTTCACGTGTGCCGTTGTCAAGAACCCTCTATTCAAGTGTGAAAGGGACGACAGTGTAGCACATACAGCTGCACTTGTTAAGTTAATTCTGTTGAAGTTCCTGCGACCATTTCTGGCAAATTTTTCCAGCAACATGACTGAAGAACACGCCAAAAGGAAGTTGCTGCACACCAAGCCACAATCGCGAAAGGTACTCAAGGTTTGAGCTCGGCAAAGTAATAAAAAAATGTACTGGCATTTCACAAGCATGAATAGTGTTCCTTTGCATGAGCATTTTCCTTAGTGTGACATGCATAGGCATGCGCAGGGTTCCTCTTCAAGGGGGTGGGGGTCGACGGTTTGTCGCCCCCCCCCCCCCCCTCGATATATGTCGGTGTATGGAGTTGGCTTTGCGTCCGCGCACGCCTATGGTAACATGTACAAATTTCTGAAACAACTGGCTTAACGCTTATTAGTGGGTTCACAATAAGTTGAACGGCCAGCGAAATATTTTTGCAGAAAGACCCAGGTTGATTACAGTCACCTAACATGCTTTTGCATTTTGCCCTTGTAGATAAGTACGCTGGTATTGAGACAAATGATTAAGCACCAGTGCTCGTAACAGTAGCGTAGCCAGAAATTTTTTTCGGGGGGGGGGGGGGGGTTCAACCATATTTGATGTATGTTCGTGCGTGCGTTTGTATGTGTGCGTGCATATATACGCAAGCAAAACTGAAAAATTTCGGGGGGGGGGGGAGTTTGAACCCCCCCCCCCCCCCCCCTTGGCTACGCCACTGGCTCGTAACAAGCTAAATGCATGGCAACTTAACCAGCTCGGTACATGTTGGTACATAAAAAAATTCATTAAGTATGGTCATGAAAATAAATGAAGCTTAGACTACTTTATTTAAAAGTATGCCTGGAACTAATTATACTCCATGTAATTCGTGATATCGCAACTCATACTGACACTTGCGATAACAAGCTTCAACTCTGAAACTGAGACTCGGATGATAGTTGAGAGTGCAACGAGAGACGAAAATGCGAACATTGCAGTTTCTGCCATTCTCTGCATGCAAATGGGCACAGTAAATCGCACGTCTACGATAACCGTTAGAGATTTCTACTTCTGTGATGGCGCATGCCACACTTCTGGGCCATGGAGTCATTGAAATGTGATGTCGCAAGTAAGAAGTGCCATCAATTTTTTTCATTTATAAGGGTGACACCCTGTGAGAACCGCTTATCGTGGACCGCAGCGCTTCGATTGTCATTCCCATTACGTTGCTGGCTTTATTATCGAAGGTATCGTGATGAACTACGCATAAATGTGCAACACAGAGCGGCAGCACAGAGCGCCAGCTTTTTTATTTTATTTATTTATTTATTTATTTATTTATTTATTTATTTTGCGGCGCGCACACAAGGCAAGCGTGTTGGGGAACTGTTGGAAGCGCTGCTCTGGGCCGTGGTAATCGCATGCCGTCAATGCGCCTAATTCACGTTCTCAGCCTCGTCTGTACGCATTTAGTAAAACAGAAATCCCTTTTTAAGATCTTTATGCAAGTTCTTAAAAGAAAATTCTTAAAAAAGAATTTCTTAAAGGCAAGAAAAGAAAATATCAGCCGCTGCACACTCGCAACGCGGTAGCCGTTCCGAGGGAGTTTCGCGCTTTTCAGGTGTCGCGTCGGCTGCTATGGGGGTAAGGTCCCTCTATTTTTCAAAGGTAGCGCAAACTCCTCCTCTCAGCCCCGTTTCCTCCTCGCCCGTCACTCCCGGCCGCCATTATTGGGCGAGACTGGCAAGACGCGCCCGGCCCGCATGCGGTGCGTCGAAGCGATTGCTTGTACTTGCTTGGAAATGCGACAATTCTGGGCGCAGATTCACACAGCTGTTCGTACGTAAGATGTGTAGGAAAAATAGTTCGTGGTTAGTCGGTACATTAGCTATCATTTCGCGTTTTGTAAGCAACAAATCGCACACTGGTGCCGGCGTATATTAGAAATCCCATTGCGGCACCTTACGCGCGAACAGCTTTCTGGACTTGGGACCTGTTTGGACAACGTGAAAACCTAGCATTTGTGCATTGTATTTGACTTCATAAATGTAGGATGCGTCGCTCGCACCAGGTGAACAAGAGGCAGAACATGTTAAACGCAGTCTTTACAGCTGCCGTTTTTCTTTTCGTATACCGTGGTGTTTGTTCACAAGACGCATTTTAGAAAATCAGACGCTACATCAAATTATGAACACACAACGCGACGGAGGCACTTATTTTCTAAATATCCCCAGCGTACATTCTTTTAAATTTCGAACTGCGTTCACGCGCTTCTGTTGCCCCCTCGGGTAAATACCTTGTTGGTTCCGTCGCGTGCTGCTCGTGCTCATTAATTGAACCTAGCTCTTTAATTGGAGACTCTTCCAGTGTGCTCAGTTTGTGAGATGTCATGCTGGTATTCCTATTGCTAAAATACGCTCCTTTGTTCACAGGAGAGCATGGACATTTTTCTTCGTTAATTGGCTAACGGTAACCTCGTGAGTGCACCCTCCCGCGTTCGTCACTAATTGGGCGAGAACAGCGAGCAGGTCCCTCCCTCAGTAATGAAGCCTCCAAATGCAAATAACTGTTTTTAATTTCCATTGATCACAGATTTATAATTAGTTGAAACAAAGAAAACACAATTATTGTAGCGAATCAAAGACGCTCTTTCTCGTTGACAGAACAAGCATGCGTTTAAAATTATAGTTTGCGTACGGGCAGTTTTGCAGCATATTGCTAAGTAAATTACGCTCATCAATCGATGCTACTTGCCATGTCTCTTTCTTTATCGTACACATCTCATCACCACTCTCTGTTCATGAGCGCTAAAAAAAAACAGCTCCGACTTTCTCAGAGTAAGTTTTTAACGACTTTTGGCAAATAAATTTTGTAAAATCTACGGGCTGAGCGAGAAAACAGAGATCTTGCAAAAATATTTTTCTCAAACGTTGCAGTAAAATTTTCGCAAAACAATTAGTGAATTGCGAACACTAAGGATTTCGCTGTAAATATTGTGTGCGAGAAAGCGTGGCCGATAATGTCACGCAGCTTTTTTTTTTTTTTTGTCTAACTTAATCAGTATCGAGCCTTAGCTTCATCTAAAAGAGTTGGAATGGCGAATATACGCGAAAGGGTTTAGTAGTGATCGAGGAACAGCAAAAAGCTTGTCACCCTTGGCAATGCTGTTCGAGCATCCAACAGCGCAACAAGATGGCATCTGGCTGCAGCCGATGGCGTCTTTCAAACTGCAAAAAGCTATAAGAAGCCTGCGCTCACCTACAGCGCGCACGTGCGGCGGTGTTTCTACGCCCAATAATGGCGTCGTTTTCAGGCGCCAGAGCAAGAAGCGGAGGGGTCATCGGGGAAAACTGGTCACGTGTCGGGCCTGGTCCAATAGGGGGAGCACAAAAGGGCGAAGAAGAGAGGAGAGACGCAGAGGGCGAGGAGGACATTCTCCCTTTCCTTTTTGGACAATGGTTTGCGCTACCTTTGAAAAATAGAGGGACCTTATATGGGGGTAAGTTGGGGCGGCCTCTCGCGACACTTTTGGTAACTGGATGAGCACGTGACCCCCGAAAGTTGGGGTCACGCGCAGCCGTAGAGAGAGCCGGTATGAGCAGGTCGCCCTTTATAGAGGAGGTCGTGCTCAGATCCTTCTAGTACACTCTAACTATAGCCAAGGCTACGAAGCCGAATCACGCACTTTTTTACTACGCGTCTGCATGTAGTCCGCGAACGCTAACTTTTATATACCACGTAGCATAAAAGGAAACATAAAAACAAAAGATGTAGTTATTATGCTCAAGATCGTTCGCATCGTTGTCAAGAAAGCTTATTCCGTGCGGGAGTTTTATTTTTTGCTGTTTCTAGTTTTCTGGTTTTCTGCTGTCATTTCACCTTTTTTCCTGCCCCAGTAAACAGCGATGGCGTCGTTCGGTTACAGCAAGTATGGTCCCTAGAATATAGTATATTCTAGGGACCATACAACAAGTTCACGTCGTGGCTTGTGAGCGAGGATGAGAAGCGTTCGCTAGGTGATCTGTATTCATCGAGCAGAAGGAAAAGAAGACAGCTGTGCGTCGTCAAATATTTTGTTCCCCGCATATGCTATCACGGAGAAAGAAGTTATGTGTGAGTGATACCGTCAGCGCAAGTGGGTCTCTCGTCGCGATAGCCGCCTTGAAAGTGACACCGGCGACCTGTCAATCTTTAGCAAGACCAGCTGCTTGAAAGCAATATTGCGATTGGAAACTGTACGTAAAAACAATGACCCTTTTCATAAATTGCGTTCCATACGTGGTCGGTATTTCGATTGCCTGATATTGCTGATACAATAACGCTAAAGATCGCGTACTTTAACACTGTACCCGTCGGCGTCTACGGCGGGAGCGGTTCTTAGCGCCTTGACATGACAGCGATATTGGAGGATAAAATCACCAGTGAAAAGTTTCGCCTGGGCAACAGACGCGTTCATGTCTATTATGCGGCTAACCGCCAAAACAGCGTTCTTGGCCGACTAAGGAGGGCGTTTCACCCGCTTGGATTTACCACGGCCGTGGATTTACGAACGTGAGACGCCCGCCTGTGACCAGTCGTGGCCAAGATATCTGCGACCCATCGGTGACTTCGCGTCCACAAACAAATTAACGTGAGCGTCTACAGAAAGCTGTTGCGTCTCCAAAAGAAGGAAAACGACGATACCGGCCCTGTATTCACCGAAATTTAGGACATGGTTTCTTGCCATTGCGTTGAATTTCCTATCACACAGTTCCTGCTCGGCCTTGTGCCCCCCCCCCCTTTCCCCCATTTTTTTTTCAAAAAATAAAGCTGCTTCCTGTGTTCCTTAGCAATAAACAATATTTTATTGCTTTGAAAAAAAAATGCAAGCAAGCAAATGAAAGCATTACTGTATGGTGCTCACTTTACACGCGGGCTTGAACCGCTGGCGGATTAGCTATGCTCGAATTCGCAGAAGAACGCAGCAATGATTCCACGTATTTTCCTTCACTGCTGCGTTCAAATGTATCTCAAGGCTTGTCATAGCTTTCAAATAAAGCTACATATAACCTATTTTTTAATACACTATTTCAAAAATAACATCATAAACCTTGGATGTTCGTGTGAAAACGTGCATGTTGGATGCGCTTCCGAAACCGAAACCGAAATCGCCCGCACACAGACTACTTGGCGTAGTAACACAGTAACACATGTGCAGAAGCTCCGCCCACGTAG
>JALIZH010011238.1:0-16437 GCA_030522465.1 Rhipicephalus appendiculatus
AAATGAATGCAATATACAACTAAGAAAAGAAAAACGTGAGGACATTGTTTGTTCTCTTTAACTGTAGTGTAGTACTGTGACGCAAGTTTAAAGAAATTAGAATGAAGGGAAATTTTCGTCCACTTCATTTCATTTTATGCCATAGTTACTACGGTACAGTTAAAGTCAACAATTAATGCCATCTATGCTTTCCGCGGTCTAGTTGTCTGTAGGATTCATTATGCTTTAAGATTGTCACGTCACCCTCCCTCCTGACATTTGTCCTTGCTCCGTGATTGTTGGCGTGTACAAATGACCATCCACATCTCTTCAAAGACAAAGAAAAATGAAGAGAAAGAGACAGCGCAAGTAGCGCAAGCCCCCGCCCAAAGCCTCTTTGCCAGGGTAGGGGTGGGGAGTTCCTGCGTTGCGCGTATATAATGCCGAGCGCATTGTGCTACAGGTTATATAGGCGGTCTCCGGCTTCGTGAAGAGCGCGCAATTGTGATAGCCGCAACGCCGTCACGTACGCGGACGCACCAATGTTGTTGTTTCGTTTTGTTCGTTTTCTTTCTCCGTGAAAGACGTGCCGAACAGACCGACCTGCGTGTTTCCGGGGCGTCACGTTTCACTGGGCTGTACGTACTAACGAATCGAAGCAGCTTCTCCTGCCGGATTCGGCGCTGTCCGCAAGTTCGCTGCACGCCCCCCTACAGCAATTAGGCAACAAGAGCTGACGAACTCACCGCCTCGAGGCCAATTTCTCGCTGACTCTAGGGGATGCCTTCGGCCGAGCACGCCGAGCCACTCGTGTGCCGAAAGAATGCCATGGAATGCGTACTTCTGTGCTTATAGTGTCTCTACGGAATACTGCCGTCTTTTCTACGTCTCTCCCTTTATTTTCCTAACCTTTCATCCTACTGAGTTCCGTGCTATTGCTTCTCCCTAGGGTATGTGTATGTTACTTATTCCCCCCTCTTCTTCTCTCCAGACGTACCCTCTGCCGACGTGGCTTTTTTTTCTTCGGTTCCTAGTGGGTAACGCCTTATCTGGGTCAATAAACACTGCGCGACTGTCTCATCTCAGTGCCGCTAATTTAGCTAAGAGCACCACCAGATGCTTAATCTAGTTTCACGCAGGTTCTACTAAGTATGCGCGACATATACCCAATAATGTTCTTGTCGCTAGGTGGAACTTATGAGCGACAAAATGAAATGTACAGTGGTGGGATTTTCTGCGAGGTATTAAAAGTACAAGACGCTATAGGTGTGACTGTATGGAACACGACAGCATGGTGTCCAAACGAGACCGAAGTTCAGAGGAAGATTGAGGCTTGAAGAGATGAAAAAATCCTTGAACAGTGAAAGTCGCTTGACGCGAAGTTTCGACAAGTAAAGCTGCCTTCGTCAAAGCAGTTCTTACCTAGAAAGTTCCCTTGCCGAACCATTGGCTACAGTGACATTCACTGTTCATGAATTTTTTTCACGCCGTCACGAGTGTTTTGTCAAAGCTCTAGGATTTCCACAATTCCTTTTATCCAGACCCCTAAATTGAAACGCCGAGGAGGCTGCCACTCATTGGTTTACTCTGTACTTGCCGAGTTTGCGTACGCGCTTTTTTATTTTTTTATTTTTATTTTTTGTGTGGTTTTCCGGATATACATGTATGTTTCTTTCAAACTGTTGACAGGAATCATCACATGCTTTTGAAAAGCCAGGTATTGCTTGCTTATAGGTGAGTAATGCCTGGAATGTCTCGCTTTTCTGTGCGTTTGATCTGCCAGTTTGGGTTCTCTGATTGCGTTCGGAAGCTTCAGCCGCCATTGAGATTACTTTTTTAAATACGTAATTTCCCACTAAGTTATTAATTTGTTTCAAATGTAGGGAGAGTATTCATATTGCGAATAAATACTATGACATACTCAGTAATAGTTGTATTGTTTTAATTCAAGAATGGTTTACCTGGGCGAAGCTACAAAGAGAGCAGAGAGAGGATTGCTTTCAAACAGAGTAGTAAACTCCACCACTTATGAACAAAAGTGTCGATCACTACAACATCGCAATTTAAACTTGACCTGTGAAGTTACACTTTCGCATTTATCAAAGTTGAACAAAGTGTGCATTCCTAAAGCGGTGTTCCCCATCATATGGGAATGTCACCTTACGCTGTGGCTCAATGGCTATGAAATTTCACTTCTCAATGGCCCAGACTTTCTCGCCACCTCACCATCTCGAAGGTCACGAAGGTAGCAGTGCTGTTTAAAAAAAGTGATAAGTTAGATATAAAAAAAATATCACCCCATATCCATACTCCGTTTTTTTTTTTTTCAAAAGGTCTCGAAAAAGTTCTAACCCAGGTTTCTTCGTTCTGCCAAAACGCACCATAATTTCCAATTCTCAGTATGGTTTTCGTAAGAACAGGTCCAACAAATTAGCTGTTCTTGATCAAAAAGAATATATATTGCAGAACTTTGAAAATAGGCTATTAACATTAGGCATCTTTGTTGATTTTACACAGGCGTTTGATCTCATTAATCACAAAATCCTACTCTACAAGCTAGACAGATATGGAATTAGAGGCGTTCCTCTTCAACTACTCAAATCCTATCTTAGTAAGAGACACCAGTTTGTTTCAGTAGGCAATAATGCATCAGTAATCGAAGAAATATTTTGCGGAGTCTCACAGGGCAGCATTCTGGGCCCATTGCTCTTCAATTTGTACGCTAACGACATTGGTTCCATCTACGAAAAGGCAAAGTTTATCATTTACGCAGATGACACTATTGTTTTTATTTCCTCTAGTTCTTATAGTAATTTATTTATCATGGCAAATAACTTCCTGTGCAATCTGTCCCATTTGGTCTGCAGAAAACTGCTTAAAGGTTAATATGACGAAAACCAAAGCTGTGATTTTTCATACCAAAGGCGTGTCTTCCTTCAGATCAAACATTAGTCTATAGATCTACAAAAATAGAACTTGTACGTACTTTAAAGGCGCTAGGGGTACATTTTACAAATACTATGCAATGGGACGACCATGTATGATCGGTACTCCAAAAACTTAGCCGAATAACAGGTGTTTTAAATCGTAACAGATATACGTTACCTGTCTCTGTAAAATTGTTAATTTACAACGCTTTATTTGTATCTCACATTCATTATGGGCATCTTTTATGGGGCCACACGACTCAGTTTAACCTAAATAAACTATTTCGAATGCAGAAGAAAATACCTGTCATCGATAATGTGGCTCATACCGAAGACCTGTTTGAGAAATGAACCGTAACCAAAGTCCATAACATGTATAAAACGAGACTCTTACGCGAATACTATTTTAGTGCTAAACTTAACAATACCTTATTGGTAGAACTTGCCTACCTATCTGTCAATTTATACCAACACAGAACTGTATTGGTATAAATTACGCCGGAACTATGGAAGATTCTGCGCTTTAGAACGAGCAATGCTCATCAAATGCTGTGTAATAATCCACCTAGGCTTCTTGACTCGTACAATAGAGCAGGCTATAATTTACAGCACTGAACATTGCCACAATTTAAGACTTTATTGCGTTACCCTCTCTAGAATGCTTTCTGGAAGTTATATGCGTAGGTATGTTTTCTCTTAGTTTTCTTGCACGCTGGGAAGCACATATATGTTTTTTGTTTCCCGTTTTATCAGAGTAATGTAATTACTTGTGTTATTGTTATTTTTATTCATTGTATAACAATCATATTTTATGGTCATTGTATTATTGTATTTTACAAACGTTATGTGCTTTACCATGTGTAGCTATATTGTAGCAAATGGGGTGAGGTTTCCCTGAAGCCGCGTTTGTGCGGCTTTTTTGCTTCATCCCCCTGTATTTATCACTATGTACATATGTGTAAATAGAAATCAATAAATCAAATTAAATTAAACTAAATTAAATTTGACGCCAAGTTGAGCATCGGCATGTCGCCTGCAAGCCTTAAGCCTGTGTATGGAACTGTGCCTGCTATTTGCACGTACGTCTCTGTATATTCTCTATACCATAAAGACTACCGGGCACGCTGAGTAGCAAGCCGGGCTAAAATACTCAGTATACCATTGAAGTTTTAAGGGTGAAGCACCTTGGGGGGCGAGGTTTGTCCGCTGTCCGTGGCCATAGGCACCCGACACTGACCAGGGGGCGCGATGGAGCTCTTGTGGGACGCCTAAGCATTGACGGCACCGACCGCCAGGGATACCAAGAAAATCAAACGCTCGCTGAACACATAGACGCGCTCAAGTGTCTCCCTTTTGGGCATGTTTTCAACGAACGCTTTCTGAGTGCGTCCGTAATCACCCGTGACCGCCCTCCCCCCATTTAAAAAAAAAGTGCACATGTGCCCTGGCGGGTCCGTTTTTGCTGCGTCTACTCGCCAGGCGAGCTAGGCTATGTAGTGGAGCGCCTATTTTATGCTGCGTCTACTCGCTAGGCTGTGTGTTCTGGCGCTACCGTCGGATCTCGTAAACTGCATTGCCGGCCTGGAATGCGATCACCGGTGCAGAATGTTCGCTGTGCGCTCGCCTCAACTCTACGCACATTGGCTGTAAAACATGGCACCTGTGCGCATTGAAGGATTTTGACAGGACATTCAACCGATTCAACCTCCTTTTGAATGCCTCGTAACATGACTTCATGCTGATGTGACCGAGGAGGGGGTACAGGCTGCCACCCAGGCTCCGGTAAAGAACTCTTGCGAGGCTTCTTGCTTACAAAAAAGGCACGTTTATTTACATATTTACAAGAGTAAACAAACAAGGCGTAGAGACGCGCCTTTACATGAGAAGAGTTCGCAAGCGACAAGAGGCCCCCAGCCACGGAGCAAGAAAGACAGGAGGGGAAACTCCGGACCGGCGCCAGCGGGAGCGTGCGCCGCGATAATGTCACCCTGGGAGAGGAGGTTGGCGAACGTGCGCGCAGCGATCCTCGCGGCGACGCGTGGTACTATTGGTTTTCCGCCGCGGTAGGAGAGAGCGAGCGCGTATGCTCCGACGGCATCCGGGCGTCGTCTGCTACATCTTCCACTGGCCGCTTGCGCTACGTTGGCACGTACTGCCAAAAAAATAGTTTTTGTTCCACAGAGGTTCGCGCTAAGAAAATAAAGCCCGAGCAAAGCATCTTAGTGTCAGTCTTTTTTTTACTCTTCCTATTTTGTATCAGATGCTTTTAAGGCGACAATGAAAGGAACGAACTGTCACACTTCAGAAAGCAGACGATTTGAAATCGTAGCAGGCGCGTATGGAAAACCAAGAATGGTGTGGCTTGGTGTTTCGTAAATTTTTCGGCATAACGAAAGACGACAGTTTGTTCTAGTTTATTAATGCGCGCCATCAAAATGCTGATCTGAGCATGTGATACAGTACTGGTGTGCGGAGATAGACAATTTAATCAAACTTCTGCATCACATTTGGGCAGACGTGAACAGACGGAACAACGTCGGTGTTGGCTTCGAGAGTCAACACGTCGTAAGTTCGGCAATTCCTGCGCTGCTGATTCACGATGTATGTAGACTGTGTAAGAGGTCGCTAATAGTCGACATGGGGCGACGATGTTTGTACCGAACTGCACCAGTGGATATAAGCCTTGCGCTGAAAAAAGTTCGCACCTTCAAAGCTCCAGCTGACCCTGAACGCTTGCAGGAATGGGCGAGAGCTATGGACCGGGTGGATGGCGATCTCACAGCATGCGACTACGTCTGTGAAAATCATTTCCCCAGCGAAATGGTGAGCAGGCAATATGCATCAACCCCTGTTAATCTCGCTTCTGCAGGCAGGCTCCATGGCATCTGTTTCGTTATGAGCGAATATAGCACGTCAGTTTCCTACAAATAAAACTTTCACCCTAGCATGCGAAGGTGAATAAATTGAAGAAAAACTAAAAGCGTACGGAAAGCACGCACGGATTGGTGAATAAGTTAAAGTGTTCCGCTCCAACGATTGTTGACAGTTCCATGAGATGCAAGGGTGGCGCTCAAGCACCAAGCAGCGGCGCGCAAGCCGACGACAAGAGAGGGCTCGACGCTCCCCCGCGTCTGCCTCTCCGACGCGGCAGCTCATGGCCTCCGAGATGGCGGGCGCGCGGCGGTTTTTTCTCCGGCCGTCCCAATCGCACGGAGAGAGCGTATTTCCCGAGGTGGGCGTGGCCCGCTCTTTTCTCCGCACCGCGGCGCACTTACTTGGGATCGAAAAAGCTGCCGCGCTGTTGGCGCAGCTTGCATGTGGCGAGGAAAAAAATGGTTTTGCGCTTTTATTAACCTAGCGCTGATTTGGAAATGTCTGGTCAAGGTGTGCGAGAGGCCAAGTCAATGCCGGGGCCTATCGATTCTCAAATGAGCTTTTTTTTTTTTTTTTTTTGCTGTAGATTTGCGCCGCCTTTATTAGAGCACTTAGAAAAGCGAAGCCTCTGCAAGAGATCCGCATGTGCTAGAAACTTACTATACTTCGAAATTTGCGGGCTGCATAATATGGGGGGCGCTAGCGAAGGAAAGAAAAAAAAAAGAACGATGATGAGGCTGGGCCTGATGACGCCCGGGGCTCGCGCTCGCCCTGCCACTAAAGACCGATCAGTCGTTGCCGGGCATTCGTAAATTAAACGCGTTTTTCTTGTCGCCTACGTGTTCTCTGAGGACTTCGGCCGACCACTGGCCCCGAGCCCACAGTAGATATGTTGATAATGTTGTAAGCTAGATTTAAATCCTGCGACGGAAACAGTCCTTTTGGAAGCTCAGTATCGCAAAAAGGAGGTATCGGTGCTTGCTTCCTTTGTGCATTTTTTCCTTCGGTGTAACAACATATAGCGAAATGAAAACACACGTACAGCAGCACTCAAATTTTCCATTAGGCACTTTGTTTATATTTCCTTTATTAACAACTTGCGGGCACTTCCTTCTATACGGAATGCTTTACAGGCGCCACAGCATGAGCGCGTTACAAAGAAATAAGGTCTAGCGCACGCTGGAGGGGAACGCTAACTGAGCCGACGAAACTTGGCACTCGGCATCAGCAATCATCATGCTCTCTCCTCGCGATGTCGCCGGCGCCATTAAGTCTGGCGCGAAAGCCGCGCTCGCATAGCGCACAATGCTTCGCACTCGCCCACGAGGCTTCCCCAGTTTCTCTTTCCAACTACCTCCCGTCGCGCCGCAGGAGACAGGGAGGAGGTTGCAGGCGGTCGCCACACGTCTAGACCTTGGTCTAGACTGAAAATCGCTGGTTCTGCGACGACCACGAACTGGTTACAGGCGCGTTTTGTTCATTTATGATCGATTGATTGATTTGGATGCAGTCGAGAACACAGTAAATGAACACGATACTGATATTGCCATTGTGCTACCAAAACGTAAGCAAAATCCGGATGACGAAAAAGGAGGCGATGACAACTCAGGCACTTTCACTGTGAACGACGTGTGTAGTAAATGTAGGTCGGCTAATCGAAGCCTTCAACAATATTCCGGCAAAATTACTTATCTTACTTCAGTGACATCACCAGGGCACTCAGTTATCTAGAGCGTAACCGTGCTTCGGTTGACCAACTCATAAATATCCGTACGCGATCAAATAGTAAAACGATGTGTCACGATAGGAGGGCAATATGATTCAACGACGAAAATTAGCCCAGTTTTCACCCATACACGTCTCCAGAAAGGAAGAATGCTAGAACACCCCTGTATATTTCTCAAATCAAGGTATTTCGCGCCGAGACAAAATGGACCGTAATGAAAAAAAAGTAACACTACCACAGACGAATTGATACCTCCTTACAATAATTTATATCAGAAAAATTCAGCAGTTGCCGTGCTTTTCTCCGTAAATTGGACCAAAATAAATGCAGTAACAGAAAAAAAAAATACTTGTCTTCAGTGCATTCAGGAGATCCTATAGCGGCAATGCTTGCTCGTACGCAGAAAAAAAAAAAAAGAAAACATGCGTACGCTGTATTCCCGCGCGCTTTGCTTTCTGCCGCGGTCTCCGCTGCCGCCGGAATCCCAAGTGAATGCGCCATCTCGCGGTAGCCGGGCGCGCGACGCGATGTACGTTTTTTTGCTGGGGAGCGCGGCGATTGGGACGGCCGGAGAGAAACCCGCCGCGCGCCCGCCATCTCGGAGGCCATGGGCAGCTAGCGGCAGTTCGGCCGTGGTTCTGTAGGTGGCGCTGTCACGACGTCCGCCGCCGCTCTTCGAGGTGACACTATCGCGGCGCGGAATACCGCCGAGTTTCCCCTCCTGTCTATTCTTACTCCGTGCCCCCCAGCGCACTCTCGATGCGCTCCTTTTATATCCGTCCGTGCTCGCGCGCGTCTCGTCTTTTCACAGGACGCGGACTGCGTGTACCAGCAACGCCGATGCGCGTTCCCTGCAGCGCACAAGAACACCTCTTGCGTTCCTGCTGGACGCGGACTGCGTTTGGAAGGCATGCCGATGAGCGTCCCTTGCAGGCCGCCTTGCCGGTTATAACAATGCTAATAGAAAACCCTTGCGCCACTAGCGCAAGCTGCCGAGATATTTTTCCACAAGTTTATCGTGCTGGTTTCAAAGTTTTACCAACGCTGACCCTTCGCGTGGCCACACCCCTGAAATCCATGCGTCGGTGCGACAGCGCTCCCTCAAAATCTACTATATAAACACATGGCACGTAAACGAAGCCTCTGTGTCGAGAAAAAACGTTGGTTCACGCGTTGGTTCACTATTATAAAGTGCGGCTCCTTTGCGCACACTATCGCCGCAAAAGTAATAATTTGGGACGCGCAAAAGCGGCAAATCGCACGCGCGCACTTCCGTCATGCTTGCTTGCAGTGAAAGGAGGCGTCTGCTACGCGGCCCGCTTGCGGTTCCGACGGCCGCCGCTACGCGGCTTTCAGTGGCGCCCCTATAAGCGCTGCGCATCGCGGATAGGGCGTCTCTCATAATCATATCGTAGTTTTGGGTCGTAAAACCTCCTCAATTTGTATTACTCTCTCTCTCTTAACCCTAGAATTATTACTGTGCCTTAGCAGCGTAAAACAAAGGCAATTCATACAGGAAAAGAAATGCATTTCTGACCTTCTAGTGAAGCTGTTCCCGACCCACTTTTGAGATATAACGTCGCGTGTACAAAAATATCGTGTGAAACCGAGGAATTAAACGGCGCATGCAGCTGCACGTGGACACAAAAATTCGTCTCGTCTTCGTGTGTTGCGACCTTAATCATGAATCATAATTTCGCCCCAGAAGAAAACGAGGAGAAGGTGGGAGTCTCCTAAAAGTATGCAGCATGGGTTCTTTCAGGGTGGCAGGTAGATTAATTTCCTGCGCCGATGCACGGCCTCCGGGGAATGGCGGAGTGCCAATTTATGTACACGCGAGACAGGAAACGCTGAACCCATTTCCTCGGGGACCTGTTCATCTTTCGTCAGGCCTCCGGCAAAAGGCAATCGTCCACACTAAGCGGCATGAGCCGGTGCGACTTTGTTGTTCGTGTATCTTTGGTGTTTCGTTCGTCTTTGTATATTGTGATTATGGGAGGAAAACATTGGTCTACAAACGACGGCACTATCTACTCCTTGTTTCTTGAGTAGGTGGTACAATTACACCTATAAGCCTTAACGGTTTTTCATGTCAACATTCATTCATTCATTCATTCATTCATATTTATTTCAGACAACCAGTATACATTGTTGTGGAGGCAATCGGCGTAAAGACGCAGAAAGCCTGACAAAGCGCCGATCCCCCCCCCCCCCCCCCGCTGCACACATGAAAACCAGCCATATACATGACAATGGGAATGTAAGCATAGGTCGCAAAAGCACGCGCATCGCGATTATTCCAGAAATTGAGTCACTAGAGGCAATGATAAGTGTGTGATCATGTCTTACGCGCGATAAAAATAAACAATAGGAAGAACACCTTATACGCGACAATAGCAGTGAAACAAAAAACAGAAAAACATGCACCTGTGGCATATGCAAGGTATATAAGATGAGGAATTGAAAGCTGTGTGAAGTTCAATTTGAACTTTTAGAATCTAGAATAACTAGTAAAACAGCAGTTAATGCACACGTGATGCTATAACACGACAGTCGAAATAACATAGTGGCATTTTAAAAAAAGCCTTCTCCTCCCCTGCCTCACCCAAAAAAAAACTGCCACTGCCGGAGTAATCTTAAATAAAGCTCATTCATTCATTCATTCATTCATTCATTCATTCATTCATTCATTCATTCATTCATTCATGAATTTTAAGTGAGCGGACTACTAGTGCAACCTAAACGACAGTGACACACCGCTGTGGCTTGGCGCTTAGGTTCATATTTTCTCTAAATCGAGATGCGTTTATTTATTTACCAAAGTTCGGACAAATTTGGCACAAAATTATTTAATTTTTGGGTGGTAAAATTGGACAGTTGAACTTCCACTAGGTCTTAGTGATGGAACCCTTTTTCTCGCGAGCTTATTGTATTCTTTTGTTGATAAGCATCTAATTCTGAAAATTCCTTCAGCTAGCAGGTCCTCTAAATGTCCTGGTCTTGCTTACTTTACATATAATCAACGTAAATTATGTAATATATAATTTACGTTGCTTACTTTACATATAATTACATTGTTTCGAAAAAAAATGTTTTAGCAAGGTAACCACGTCGCCAGAAGATGTGATTATTGAGCAATTAAGATTGAGTTCCCTGGTCATTCAGAAGCACACAAAAACCCAAAAATACAGAGAAACGTTACGAGTTACACTTGGTAATCGTTGATGCTCTAACTCATGAGTTATCCAGCACATGCATTGCAGCAGTCGTAGTGCGCAACTTCGAGGACTCGGGTCAAGGCTGTCTGCCCTCCTCTTCGATACGACCATCCTTTTGGAATATTATTCCTGTCGTACAAACAGGCAAGAGAAATGCCAGTAAGGAGAAAAAAGCATATATGCTTTTGCGACGAGACAACTTGCGATATGACATCGCCAGGCTCTTTGCATTGAAGAATATAGCTGGGAGGTTCGCACAGGTCGTTAACACTGATAAATTTGCTTTCAACACAATGCTCGGTGAAAACCGAATTTCAGGAAAATAATCAAACGTGCCTCTTCTTGTTTCCTTACTTCTTGCTTGCTGTGTGTGTGTTTCTTTGTTTTTGTTGTTGTTGTTTTTTTTCGGGGGGGAAGGAGGTCTTGTTTCTTTATTTTTTCTTGTTTTGCTTGGTTCTAAACCGAGATTGCTGAAGCATACCGATAAAAAAAAAGTACAAAGTGACGGCAGTAGGAATGAATGAAACTGTAATGAAGACGCTGCCTGGGTCCAGTGAGTGCGCCATGTCAATAAAAGATTTACAGTGACAGTTAATTTAGTGTATTTTGATCAGTACGACTAGAAGGTAATAATAATGGTTGTGGTTTAACGTCCCAAAACCACGATGTGATTATGAGAGACGCCGTTGTGGAGGACTCCGGAAATTTTGACCACCTGTGGTTCCTTGCCCGTCAAGGCAATAGAAGGCCTGCCCCTTCAATTGCCTTGAAAGGCAAGGAAATTTATTGTCTCTCGGACGATTGTATGCGCAATGGTGCAAGGTTAGGAAGTGATGAGGTTTAAAGGTTGTTCTTTTTTTTTTTTAGTGATGAGGGTGATAGTTTGTTCTCTTTTATCATAGCTTTTATGATTGTTTATCATTGTTCATTCTTTTTTTCGTTTATGACTGTGGAAATACATATTGCATGGTGTTCAAGCGCTGCTTGTAGACGCAATGCGGTCGGCATTGCGTCTACAATGACACGGCGACGCCATTGGCTCGAGGAGGGTGGAATCTTTTGACGGCGAAAAGCCGCAGTGCTCTTGACTTGTAATCGAGACAAGCTGAAAACAGGTCACGTATTTCTTGGTTGAGTGTTTTGATAAAATCGCGCCTGTGGTGGTTACAAATAGCGGTACTGTTATTTCCCCAGTGGTCATCTACTCGAGGGACACCGCATCTGTACGTGTGTCGGGCTTCGTACGTGTGCAGTGCCAATCGCCTCAGTCAAAACAAAAACACTGCTAAAATCACCGCGTGTTACTGAGCTGCCTAGCTATGTCCCACCAAAGGCAGCAGCTGCGCTGTTCTCTTGCGCTCTGGGGAATCATTCGTTTTCATTTGGGACATTACCTGGACCATGACCACGTGGCAGACACGCAAGCGTACGTAGCTTTCTATGCTGTGGAAGATATCTTGTTTACTGCTTGTACAGGCACGCGTTCAGAAATAGTGGACATGATATCACAAGGAACTGCGTTTGTTGAAAGTGTTTCGTCTTTTCGTTGTTTTTCGTGCACGTGTTAGATTACACATGTTTCAGATTTGTTTTACTGGTTGTTTCTTAAATTTAGTCTCCCGCGTATGCAGTGCGAATTCTCTTTTACTTCCTTATTTAGTGAAATAATGTAGTCTAACTCTAGTGCTTTCAACCTTTCTAAATTAGAGTCATTTATCAATGACGTAGATGTTTTAACACCCCCGCCGCGTCCTCTTGCGCCCCCTCCCTCACTGTGACTTTCGCAACCAGCAGATAAGAAGAAAGTTTGTGCAATTTATACATTTCCTTGCCAACGTCGATTAAGATACTCACAACATTACCACAGCAACAAGTTTTCACTAAAGCAGAGCTTTAAATCAGCACCCACAAAGTGAGACTGCGTTTGCTGGCTGAGTGAAAGCATGTTTTCGAAGTTCCTTTCACTTCAATAAATTCACGTGACAGGCTACAGCTGAGACCACACGCAAGTATAACTTTTATCGATGACCTCTCGCGAACGGCCTCATAATCTATTCAAGCCTTATTTATTGCTGTCAGTAACCCCGTTTACGGGGAGGCATTCGCCGGGCGGATTCCAAGGGCTGACGTATCAGCCCCCCCAAAACGCACTAGGAAGGCACGGACAATTTAAGAGTAGGTCCCTTTTGTGCACCAGCGAAAGCGGGTTGTGGTCCAAAGGCCGAGTCAGAGCCAAAATTCGATAACACAAACAAAATATATTCTCAGTTAAGGCAGTACGAGCATCACACAAACATGCACACTTGGTTGGTTCAATCACAATAAAACTCGCATGAATCTAGCAAGCAATGGAGAGTAATAATCACATGTGCTCAAATCTAGACAGTCGAGAACATTCAAGAGCAATTAAAGTCCTATCATTTTTCCTATATCGACGAGTCTCTTCCACGTTGACTGTAGCGCCGACCAGTTGTTCCCCTTCGCAGTCGGCGATCACATGTCTCCTAAGCGACACTCTCCAAAACTTTTCACTGCTCCAACGGCGTCATCTGGCGATACTTCTAAGGCCAACTGACCGCGCTACATCATCAAACAACACGCCGTCCCTGGCCGACTGAACCAGGCTCTCACTTGAACAACACAAATTCTTCCCTCAAGCTCAATCCGACAGCTTTGCCCTCCGATTAAAAACTCTTTCTTTAATATGCAATGCCTTTACGTTCATGAACAGTCTTCTCCTATTTATTTATTTATTTATTTATTTATTTATTTATTTATTTATTTATTTATTTATTTATTTATTTATTTATTTATTTATTGAAATGTATTACAACCCAGCTAAGAAATAGATGTCGACAACGGGAGCGTAAAGTTCTGCCATGCATGAACAGATGAAGTTCATCCATTAGCTTTTGAAACTGTGGCGGATTAGTTGGCATTAATGAAGAAACTGTCGCAAACGGCATTAAACACCTTCCACTTGTACTCTATCCGGTTCATCACCACGTCTGTACGTCGCACTCGCTTCTTTTTCGCCGATTGTTTCTAAATGTTCACACTGCTCTTTCTAAAGCACCTTTCGGTCTCTCTAATATAAAGTTCAGGAAATCAGTGCTATAATCAGGCCCGCAGCCAGGAATTGTTTTTTCGGGTGGGGGAGGGCCTTGTTGAAGGCCTTGAAAAACCCCTATTTTTATTATTTGTTCTCGGTAAAACACCCCCTCCAACCGAATTTCGGGGAGGGAGGGAGGGGGCTAGCCCCTCCCCCCGCCCCCCCTGGCTACGGGCCTGGCTATAATATATATAATATATGGGCTTTTACATGCCAAGATCAGGATATCATTATGAGGTACGCCGTAGTGGAGGGTTCCGGAAATTTCTATCATCTGGTGTTCTTTTACGTGAGACGACGTCGCGCAGTGCGTGGTCCTCTGGCATTTCACATAGAAAAGTTCTGCTGACTGTGTCAATTTGCATATAAGTGTTCGTGTTTAGATTATCTTTTCCGATCTCAATGATCAATGCTCGTTTGGTTATTACACGCACTTCTCTTAAGCTCCGATATCGTTATTCTGAGAAAACTACCTCGCGCATCGCCGGTGATTTCAGCGCGTTTCCGAGCTCTTGCTTTCCAACGCTGAGCCTTCGTTATACCGATTCCACCGTGACTTCTTTATTTATTTTATTTTCTGTCTACGCCCGGAAAATGGAGCCTTGAGGAGGAGTCTGAATTACTCTCTTTACGTGCCTCGAGTGTGAGCTTAGCGAGGACTCATCCTTGCAAATATCCACACTGGAAGATTCTGCAGGAAAAAAGAAAGACCGAATAATCCGTTAACGAAGAGGAAGAGCAAAAGCCGGAACGTAAACACTACGCCTCATGGTTCATTACGAGTTTGCCCCGAGTATCTCGCTGGAATACGAACTGGAGAGAAGCTACGGATTAGGTCCCGGACTGAACTCATCACGCGTCGGAGCGCTGTTCAGAATGGCTGCTAGAATCGACTCTCGTATGTTTAATGCAAGAAACGGGCCGCCTAGTTAGCGGAGAGATTCTATTGATCTCTCTCTTTCTCTGAAGTGGGTCAGTCACATTTATGCAAATCAACTTCCGGTTCTGGGCGCAACCGCCACTCGAAATCGAGTGGCCGCTGATGAACTAGGCATTGGCCCATTATTGTGGCCATGATTTTGTTTTATGAGTTCTCTAGCATTATTTCCGTTGTGCAACTTTCTAGCGCAGTAACCACTCTGTAGTTACGTGTTGCTTAGCGCTAGCACACCGCAATCAGAATACAAGGGATTTCGTTGAAGACGTGTACGGACTAGAAACGTCTACGCTACTTGCAAAGGCACTGTAAGGAGCTGAGCTCGGTTTGTTCCTTGTTGTTCCTTTGTCCGCCGCAGTGCTCGGCTGCTGCCCGGAAAGCTCGATCTCGCCCAGAAAGTTCGCGGATTCGATCTCGGCAGCGGCGGTCGCATTCCGGCGGACGCAAAATGCTAGAGGCCCCTGTACTGTGCGATATAAGTGCATGTTAAAGAACACCAGATGGTGGAAATTACCGGAGCCATCCGCTACGGCGTATCTCATATTCATAACCTGATTTGGGCATGTAAAATCGCAGATAGTATCCTTGTTGTTCTAACTGGAAGAGTTTCAAAAATGCAGCTCGCGAGGCCAGATTATCGTACAGGATTTCTAACTTTTGCAAAACAGAAAAATCCTGACAAAATGGGACATCAGCTTCGCTGTTTGAACGGATTTCATGTAGTGGAGCTAGCTCGATTTTTTAACTGCGCTAACAAACACTGACAAAACAGAGGGCAGAAGACTGTACGGGCGCACGACCTGTCTTCTTTTGTCACTGTTTATTAGCGTAGTTAAATAGCCATACGATGAGCTTCAACGCACTAGCATGACTTGGTGCTCTACTTCAAGGCCAGTCGGTAAAATCTGTTAATACAGCCTAAATAGAGCACTCGCAAAACGGAGACTCAAAGAAGAATAAAAAGTTAAGGGCATGAACAAGTGCTGACTTTAAACTAATAATTTAATCGGAAATAGATAAGACATTATACAGATAAGGTCGAACGCGTCTACGGCGTGTGCGAAAGAGGCAGATGTTTTCCTCTATTTCGCGCAGCTGAATAATCTTTTACGTCCACTAGTCCTTTTTCTTTTTAATTGTTTGTGGAAGGCGTTGTATACTACTTGCTGTAATTTCTTCTTATTTTCGTTCATGCTACACCTCTTTCCAGTCGATAATGTCCTCATATTGTCACTAACACCATAGTCGGACGAGATAAGTTTGTGGAACTCAGAACGAGCCTCCTTCCCCTCAACGGATATCCCTTTGGAAACCGGCTGCATTGGCCATCCTGTTCACGGGGTCGTCATTTTGGCAACCCCGATCAGAACTTCCTGCGGTATCTGGAGTGCAGACGACGCAATGTGGACTATAGCAGCATGTATGCATCAGTTGTAAGAGTAACCTAAACATTTGAAACGCGTTGTAAAGAGTTATTAGGATTAGCAGTAGCTGAGGAGATGGTGGAAAATGAACGGGGATACGTGCATGTTCAGTTGTGCTGATAACTTTCCAAAGACTGGTCAGGGTACACCACTTCTCTTAGTGATGTGCCGATGGCGTAGTCTATTGGCAGATGGTCACGCATACCTAAGCCCGATGCCAGTTCGAATCATTTCATTGCT
>JALIZH010011239.1:0-85404 GCA_030522465.1 Rhipicephalus appendiculatus
CCGGATGAAGTCATGAGCTGCACTGAAATGGATATGGAACCACAATACTTTCCCAAGTCACGGAAGCTCACCACCTAATCATTTGCCGTGATGTGAAAGGTTATTTCAGCTCCGTTACCGTGAATCAACGATGCGAAATCCTGTGCATCCTACAGAAAACTGCGCGAACTATATTTGACGTATGAACTGAACGGCACTCCGAGGTAGGTAACACGTACGGAGCCTGCCTGAGGGATTTGCCGCAGTAGTAGGCCGCTAGCGAGTAGCTCCATCGTTGCTGCACGGGACGAAATGTTTAACGTGGTGATAGTTTACAAACATATTACGCCATCGTCATTGCTTGCGCAGTGGGGAATGCGGAGTTAATTCTTGAATAGAACGCAAGCGTTTAACATCCCATTCAGTAGCGCTTGTGTCGCAGCCACGCTCAGACTATACCCTTACGCAATTCACTGCACTCGGATGTTGCAGGTTCGATCAGTACGATCGAAACATGAATATTGAAAAGAATGCACACGCATGCTTTTCGCAACGTCGAAGAATTCGGTGAACACCAATTCGTCGAACAACGATGCCCTTCGGAAGGTGCCGGTGAAGTGCAGGACAAGTTAGCCCAGAGACGTAGATTTTGGCCTTGACTGCACGTTTCACAGTTCTAACCATTCCGCTTCCGCTCGTCGAGCTCGAGCGTGTTGGCATAGGGCACTCCATATTATTCACAATAATTGCGCTACATCCAATGCACAAAAAAAAACTATGATGATGATGATGATGAAAGCTTTAGGTCCATAGAAGACGCAAGGGAGACCTCGTGCTTCTATTTTTATCTCGCTCAATGATATTCTACATTAAATACAATCAATGTGACTGACGAGCGTGAAATAACATTCTCGATGCTTTCACAGCCTGCTACGTCCAGGAAAAAATCCTCGTAGTCAAGATGATTTCTTTCAACATCACTCCTGAAAGCAATCTGAAGGATTTCCTTCGCCGAGCGACTTCTACCACTCCGTGTCACCATGCTTACAATTAGAGAGA
Organism: Rhipicephalus appendiculatus; assembly: GCA_030522465.1. Lineage (NCBI taxonomy): Eukaryota > Metazoa > Arthropoda > Arachnida > Ixodida > Ixodidae > Rhipicephalus > Rhipicephalus appendiculatus. The sequence continues at coordinate 1,039 of JALIZH010011239.1, forward strand.
CGTCTGGGCGTGGAGAATACGTTCTTAAACCGGTCAACAAGCAAATCGCTTGCAGTGTGCTGCCACGTATCAACAAACGTACAAAAACAGGCGGCGCAGCATTGAAAGCAACACAGGCGAAGGACGGCATTCAGAGTGTTCGCACTACGGCTCTCGTATCGTGGAACGAGTGCACCCTCGAATCACTGAAACATCGGATTCATAACAGCGCTTTTCTGGCAAAAGGACAGAGCGCCCTATTTTAAAGTACTGCAAGCTTGAGATTGCTCAGTTCTCTGCTTCCACTGCTCCAAAGAACAACACACAGACAATATTGGTAGGTAATAATGGTAATGCGCCGCCTAACGACGAAGTAAAATAGCTAAGGCAGACTATTCAGACACTCAGGGCAGAAAACGCCGAACTCAGACAGAAAGAAAACGATCTCACAGATGAACTGAAGGCCCTGAGAACAGGACAGACAAATGCAAACCCCCAAACAGACTTTGAAGGGTAGCGCTAGTGGACATGGACTAAAGGACGGCACAGACACACAGATGGAAGCGCTCTAGCAACTAGTTTCTTAGTGAAAATCCGCCCTACATATACACAACGTTTTTTTTTCACTTTCTTTTTGTCTTTTTCTTTTCTTTTTTGGCCACGTGAAAATTTCAGTGCACTGAATAATTCAAGAACACCATCTCTTTATCTGACAACACTCTCGATGGTGTGCTGCCATATTTCGCCCCTTTAATAATTATGGTCTTTGCTTCGATGATTTCTCAAGTGCACTTTTGTTTGTCGAAGCGAAATCATCGAAGCAAAGATCATAATCATTGAAGGGGAGAAATGTGTCAGCACACCATCGAGAGTGTTGTCAGATAAAGAGATGGTGTTCTTGAATTATTCAGTGCGCTGAAATTTTCACGTGGCCAAAAAGGAGAAAAAGACAAATAGAAAGAAAAAAAACGATGTGTATATGTAGGGAGGATTTTCAATAAAAATTAGTTGCTAGAGCGCTTCCGCCTGTGTGTCTGTGTGCCTTCCTTTAGTCCATGTCCACTAGCGCTACCCTTCCAAGTATGAATTTCGAACTCACCCAAGAAACAGCACACCCCAAACAGACGTAACTCTATAAGCTACTGTAGGGCGGCAGGAATTCACAACTACCATGGCTGCCATGAAAAATGCGCTAGAAAATCTAAGCATCCTTATCTCTAACATCCAAGACGAGGCGTGCAAGGATAGAGAACGTCTAGTACAACTCACGGGCATGAAATCCAGAGGCAAACCCTATGCTAGGCCATCAGCTGAGTATGGCAAGCAGCTGTAAATACTCGATCAGGTTGGAAACCCTCGAAATATGGCAATGGCACTGTCGTGGAATCCGCAGAAAGCAGGGTCTTCTGAATCAACACATCACTAATAGCACAACTGCACCAGACATAATCGCCCTCCAGGAAACCGGCTGTTCAACGAAACTCGCGGGCTATGCGGTCTATAAGGGGCTTGGCCAAAGTAAGGTAGCTACGCCGGCTGCCAAAGCGGTCACTGCAATTAGACATGGCATCGATGTAACGTACACTGGCCACGTCCTCATTGAAATCCTCACACAAAAATAACCCAAGAAAGCATCTTTGTCCTCAATATCTACAGCCCGCCCAGCCAGCGGAAAGCCAACTTCAACTACCTGCTGGGCAAGGCAGAACAAGCTGAAAGGGTCTTGTCATCCTGTGAGACTTTAATGCTTGGCACAAAAGCTGGGGATATGTCAGGGAAACTCAGAAAGGAAGTGATTGAGCCAGAGAAGCTGATCGCAGAAGGCTCAGGCCCATTACTGACCACACCCAACCAACGCGAGTGGGGAATAGTGTCAACCGAGATCCGTGCCCCGATTTGGCGTTCGTTAAAGGGGTCAGGGAGGCCCGATGAAAAAATGACGGGGAAACGCTTGGCAGTGACCACTGCATTCTGCGCATCCAGATAGAAACCCCCCGGTCCAAAAAAAAAAGAAATGGCCTGGCTAGACTCACAGACTGGGAAGCTTTTAGAAAAAGTAGGGTAGAATCCGAAGACGCAGAGATTGCGGACATTGAGAGTTGGGTCACAGGAATCAAGGCGGGCTGGAAAAAGCTAACCCGAGAGATGGCCCTCTCCATAAGCACACCCGAGTGGACAAGCATCTCCTACACCTCTCGGACGCCCGTCGCGGCCTATTAAAAAGATGGAAGCGGCAGAAACAAAACCGGAAACTGAGACTTAGGATCGCCGCAGTCACCAGGGAAGCCGACGAGTATGCGACCGGGCTGTCAAGGCACAACTGGGACCAAAAATGCAACGAGCTACAGGGAACACTAGGTTGGAAAAGGACATGGTCCTTGCTAAGGGATCTTATAGACACAGCCAAGACCAAGACCGAAAATCTTTAAACGACCCACGGGCACAGCCCGGGAAATGCTAGAAAACATCAAGCTGCGCTATATTGGCGATGCAACAGATACCGACTGCAGCTTGACATACACGGGCGAAGCAAATACCACTCATTACCACAGATGTCCGACATGGTATGCTGTCGGCGACAAAGAACACCTATAAATGCGCCCTTGGTCTCCCAGTCAACACCTCGACGGATAAATTCCTTAAACTGGGTATAAACAACACAATGCAAGAACACATCGAGGCGCACCTTCTTGCGCAGAAAATGAGATATGCCGACTCCAACGGGCAGGTACACGCTGCAGATATTGGACGTGAGGGATGCTTGCAGAAAAATTAACAGCAGAGAGAGCATACCGAAGGACATTCGCCAGATCATTGAGATCAGCCCAATACCTAGAAACATGCATCCTAAAATTCATAAGGGCCGAAGAAAAGCAAGATCAGAAGCACACGAAAGAAATTTCACGGGGAGAACAGACGTATTCTACATTGACGCGACCACATACAGAGAGCACTCCGGGGCGGTAGTAAGCGTTGTTGATCACCAGCTTAGGGAAGTCAACAGCGCTACTATCAAAAGCAACAACATCCTCGTTGCTAAGGAAGTGGAGATCGCACTCGCCATCACGCACTAGAGCGAAGAGTCTACTGCAGAAGTAGTCACTGACTCGCAAGAAGCGTGTAGACGGTACGGCAGTGGACGCATATCCACTGCTGCCATCCGCATACTCAAGGCAAGAAAGATCACCTTCTCGAGCTGCTCCATTACGTGGAAACCAGGCCCCGCAACTGTGACAGGGAACCAGCGTGCCGACGCCAAAGCCCAGAGGATACGCCAACCGGGGAGCGCACAACGACGAGGAACCAGGCACAGTTACCAGACGCTATGGAGCAATTTTAGAGCAACAAATATTCCTGAGGGGTATTTACCCCTCCCCACAAAGACCTCAGCAGAGAGCAATCGGTTGCCTGGAGACAGCTGCAGACTAATACGTATCCAAATCTCATTCTTGTCAGCAAAATCTATCCGGCAATATATGACAACAAATGCCCGCTATGCGGGGAACACCCAACACTTTATCACGTAACATGGGCCTGCCAACACTCAAAGGCAGTGCCAAGAAACAACACACCAACAGGGGAGCAGAGGGAGGCTGCGCTGTCCTGCTCGAAGCCTGAAGAACAGCTCAAGCTGATCGATAGAGGTCGCAAGATGGCCAAGGCCACAGGGGCCCTGGACTGAGGGCTCCTCCTTCTCCGGAAGAATTTGTTTGTAATAAAGTTTTTCATTCATTCATTCGCGCTCATTCTGTGTGTAGTTATGCGTTCGTTTCGTGCGTCCTTCGAGTTTGAGCACGGAGCTTCAAGTGTCAAGCTGCGAAAGTTGTTAGTTCCGCTCGTCTTGTCTGCTTTCTTTCCGCGCGTCATTTTGTGCTTGAACAGAGCGCTAGGAGTTTCGAGCTGCTTGCCGCACTTCCCGTGACATACCAATTTTTAACACGAAAGTGTTTTATGCCGGTGCCCACCAAGACTTCAGTGACGTACTTCCGTCACGGCAATGACGTTGAAAAAATGTACACGATCAGATATCAAAGAAGAAAAGTTCCGTCAACGGGCATCGAACGTATGACCTCTCGGTTCGCAACAACAGAAGCCGAGAATGCTATCCATTGCGCCACGGCCACAGACTCTGACTGCTTTACGAACGAGCCTTTTATATCTACCTGCTTTCATCACAGTGTTCCTCGTCAGTGAGGTGGCGTCACCCTCTTGAGCAGTAAAGTAATTCATCATTACTGTGGCTCCCGCATTAGCACCTACTACGCATCCGTCTCAGTCAGCGTGTTTTCAGTAGAAGTGCCATTTTGTCAACGCCTTAAAGGGACCCTGAAACGGTTATTTGAAGCTTTGTCAGCGTTTAGGCTAGAGCATCATCGAACCATTGGCACCACAAATTTCGCTGCACGCCGTGTACCAAGGCGGCTACGGCCAATTATATCATACCCTCCTTCTTACCCCTGCCTTGCCTCCTCAACTCATGATACACGCTGGCATCGCTGGCGATCGCAGAGCTCATGTGAGCACACTCGATGATTTGAGCTTCGCCCGGTGATGACCTCTGAGACTGCACGCCGACAGGTTGCGTGCATCTCGGAGACCATAGCCCCAGTGCGCCCGGCAGCACGCACGCCGTCTGGCAACAGAGACATCGCGGAGGGGTTGATATCTGCTCCGACAGGTGCCGCCACTCTACCAGCCAATTTTTCGTGCGCGCACACCGCAGCCAATCAGATCGTGCGCAGACTGCGTGTCATACTGGGGAGGTGCGGGTGAAAACGCGTTGGGCTGAGCCGCAGTGATCTGCAGCGATTCGCAGCTTTATAGCGTTGTAATCAATTACACAGTGTACGCAGAGAGCTTAAATTAGTCTGTAAATGAGCCTTAGGACTTGGTCTACTGGCTCAATGTGTTTGTACAAAATCGTCAAAACCGTTTCAGGGTCCCTTTAACGCAACGCGAGGTGGCGACGCCCAAGCGTCGGCCTCGCTCATAGCGTTCATCCAAACCAAAAATACGACGCGCGCCTCCATCCAGTGGCTGTAATACCGCGTTCCTCGCTTACGCTCGCCCCGAGAAAAGTTGCGGCCGGGCTACTAGGGCGACACGACGCACGCAGCGTTTCCGTCTAGTCCGACCGATGACAACCTTAGCCCAAGTTCTGCGCCCCAATAACGACGTTCTTCTGGCTTCACGCCTCTTGCTCTGATTACGCTCTCGCCGTTAACGTCTACAGCTACCAGAATGGTTTGTTTAATCGTTGATCATGGACGTTAGTCGCGGAATGGAGATGTACTGCCAAGCGTCAACATGGGTGCATCCACGCTATAGACGATTTTCCGCAGCTGGTTTGTTTAATCAAAACTAGATGGCGCCACTACTGGGCCGTGGCCGACTCCATGCCATGGCCTTTGGCAGCGCTGCTCAATATGTCTCTATCCACGTCGCGTCGTCTGCTCGGCGTCCCCATAGCGTCTGTGCGCACGCGAGTACAAACGAGCAGACGGCAGCGTCGGAAAACTCAACATGGCGACACCTGTTGATGCAGTTCCCTTCCGCCTCGAATTCATCACGTCGTCGTCCTGCGCTGTGTGGCCCGTAAGTTCGTAACCTACGTATTTATTTGCTTTATATTTACGTCCTGAAGCCTTGAGAGCAATGTATTCGTCGGCATTTTGCAGTCTTTTCAAGATTCATTCTCAAATTCTCGGAGACAACGCTTAGCAGGTATGGCTAAATTAACACAGCTAATCGCGATAATAAAGACAGAACATACCTGATGCTTTTGTCCCCAGCGTGAGATGACACGAAGCGATAGCTGATTTCACCATTTATTTATTGCTGTGAGGACAGTGGGTGAGTAGCGAGCGCGAGTTCGGATCGAAGCGCGCGGTCGCGTCTGCATGGGTGCTGCCATGTTGGCTTCTAACCCCAGCTGCTGGCGCATACGGCCACGGCCGCTTCACTGGCCCAAATGCGTTGGCTGGAGCAACTGGCTGGGGGAAGGCCAGTTGCGGTCACGTGATCAAACATGGCAGCGCCCTTGCGCCGCTGCGGAAAATCGTCTATATGTTGCGCAAACTCTCCTGTTTAAATGTACATTAAACATTCAATTACCTCTGCACGGGCACGATTTACTTCTGTGTTTGTGATGTGGTGCGGGTAGGAACGAAAAGAAGTTTGACAATGACCAAATAAGAAGAAAGCTGGTGGGACACTGTGATATTAACCACGGGAAGAAAACAAAGAAGAAGAGCGACGCGAGAAGCCCTCGTGGCGCGAGCAGCTGGAGAGAAAAAAGAAAAGAAGAAGGAAAGGAGGAGCGCGTGGGAAGAACGAGGAGCGGCTACAGGAGGGCGGAAGAAGCAGCCATGCGACGAGCAATATTGGCTCCTGCCGACGCCTGTATCTCCTTGAGCAGATGGATGTAAACGTTTGGCGCAACTTGCTGGACAACCGTACTGTGCACCTAAACGTCTGTGGACCTGCGATGCACCGACGGCACCAGTTTGCGACCCGCCACCAGGCCACCTGACCCCGTGTGGAACTTCCTGCACCGACGCCACGACTTGGAAGTGCCACGTCTGGAACGCTCCGGGTTTCTGCAGCGAGGCGCTAAGGGTGATGTGTGCACATCGACTTTCAACTCCTACTTGTTGCTAACTGTGAAGTGCTGAGATATATATTTCTTTATTGTGTATGACGCGGGTGTTGGGTTGTTGTGTATCGTGTATTGCGCGGGCGTTGTGAGAAGTTAGAGAATATATGTATGTGTGTGTGTGACAGAGAACGGCTGTGTCGCCCTAACTTCTTCCACATAATTCACCACTGAGAACCTGCGGCGGTGGTTCCATACACCGTGACATTTTGGCGTCCGCTGGACAGGACGAAGCAGTTCTCTGCCGCACAGGCACAGCAGATGCGATGGACACGCGTACGTTGCTGGAGCTTGGAGAGCGAGTGGGCTTGTCTGGGGAAGAATTGAAAGAGTGGATGTCGCAGGAGGAAAAGCGTCAACGCGATGAAAGAGCACTTGAGCGTGATGCAGCGAAGGAACGCGATCTTCTTGCCGTTGAGCGCGAAAAGATAGCTGCCGAACGTGCGTCCTCGGAACGAGCACGAGCGGAAGCCGAGGAACGCAGCCTTCAGCTGCGTATAAGGCTCGCGGAGTTAGACGCCGCTCGAGAGGGCCGTACGCAGCAGGCAGAGCCGAATGAAGGCATACAAGTGGTTCGTTCGCAGACGGTAAATCCGCGAAAGTTTCTCTCACAGTTTGAGGATGCCCGAGATGATTTAGACTCGTACCTCAAAAGGTTCGAGTGCGTTGCGACAAGCCAAGGCTGGGAAAAATCGCAATGGGCAATTGCGTTGAGCATGTGCCTCACGGGAGAATCTTTGAAAGTGTATGGGAGGCTGTCCCCGGAAGACTGCCTGGATTACGACCACGCAAAATTAGCCCTTCTACGGCGTTTCCGTTTCACGGCGGAAGGCTATCGCGAGCGTTTCCGAGAATCTAAGCCGGAGAACGGAGAGACGGCTACACAGTTCGTAGCTAGAATTAAAGGATAATTTGATAGGTGGAATGAGCTCTCGGAGACTCCCCATACGTTCGATGGTCTGGTCGAGTTGGTCGTTAAAGAGCAATTTTTATCAAATTGCAACAGGAAGCTAGTTACTTTCCTCCGAGAGATAAAGTGTTGCACATTGGGCGCTACTACAAAAGCAGCCGACATGTTTATGGACGCCCAGCAACAGAAGAATTTGTTATTCCTTAAGGAAGATTCGGAGGGAAGCAACACGCGTAACCGTAAACCTGGTCGAGATGGCGAAACTACCACCACAAAGTGCTTCTTATGTGGCAGACCAGGGCACACGGCTCCAAACTGCCGTGCCAAGACGAAAGTACCATTCTGTGCCAAATGTCACCGACACGGGCATGAGGCCAAACAGTGCACAGAGAAAGGGTCACGGCGGGACGAGGCGTCCTGTCTTCTCGAATGCTCCCATTCCCCGTCCGAACATACTGCGCATCCAGGGTATGTTGAACCGGGGTCTGTTGAAAGGATGACCGAAGAAGAAAATCAAAGAACTTCTATTGGTGACATCATCAGCACAATAGAGGACCAACACAAAGGAACTCATTATTATAGCAACATGCCTGTGACAAAAGGTTTGTTGAATGGGCACCAGGTCTCAGTGCTGCGGGATTCAGGCAGCAATACGGTTGTAGTGCGCCGCAGCCTGGTGCCTCCGGAATCCTTTACTGGCGAACATAGAGTGGTGATGCTAGTTGATGGGACTACTCACGTTCTCCCAGTGGCCCGGATCACTTTTTCGTCACCCTATTTTACAGGAGAGACGTTGGTGAGGTGTATGGAATCGCCAATTTATGATGTGATCCTAGGGAACATTTCAGGAGCTCGCGAACCGAGCGATCCTGACCTCACATGGGTATGTTCTCAAATCAAAACCACAGGGGGCATACCTCAGGTAAATGTTTCGGCCTCGGGTGACTTACAGACACGAGACGTCCTCGCAGTCGCTGAAGTCCCAAAGGTTGCGAATATGCCAAAAGCTAACTTGGAGAATGGGATCGTGACCAAAGACGTTCTTAAGAGAGAACAAAGAGAGGATGCTAGTTTGAAAAACTGCTTCCAGCTGATGAATCGAGAATTCAGTCGTAAAGGAAGAAAATGGAAGTTCTATCTATCGAAGGAACTTCTGTACCGACGTTACGAGTTATCTTTTCGGCAGCAGATATTGGAGACGGCACATGAAAGTGCCTTAGCTGGACATCAAGGGATCAAACGGACCACTGATAGAATACTAGAAGCTTTCTATTGGCCCGGAATCCAAGCAGATATTAATAGGTTTGTAAGCTCGTGCGATAAGTGCCAACGAACGGTGCCTAAAGGCAAGGTGGGAAAAGTTGGATTGGGCAAGATGCCTGTTATTGATACGCCTTTTGAAAGGGTAGCAGTCGACATCATCGGCCCCTTGTCACCCCCATCTTTTACCGGGAAACGCTACATCCTGACAGTCGTAGACTTTGCCACTCGGTATCCGGACGCAGTCGCACTTGAGAAGACTGATTCGGTGTCTGTTGTGGAGGGACTAATCCAGATTTTTTCACGAGTCGGTTTCCCACGCGAGATACTGTGTGACCGAGGTTCGTATTTTACATCTAGCCTAATGAGAGAGGTTAACGATTTATTATCTATTAAACAAATGCGAACTACCCCGTATCACTCGATGAGCAATGGGTTGGTTGAACGTTTCAACGGAACTCTAAAACTAATGTTAAGAAAGAGGAAAAGCCAAAGTCTTGGGAAAGTTATTTGGCTCCCCTCCTTTTTGCTTACCGGGAGGTCCCCCCAATCCAGCCTGGGATTCTCTCCCTTCGAGTTACTCTACGGCCGTCACGTAAGAGGCCCTCTCACTGTACTGAAGGAACTATGGACCGAGGATCAGCTCGAAGGCGAGGTGAAAACTACCTATGAGCATATCCTCCATTTAAGGGAAAAGCTGGAAGCGACAGCAAAGCTTGCTCATGAGAAACTTAAGGAGGCACAGGCGTATCAAAAGAAACATTACGACCTGCACACTGCACGTCGACAGCTAAAGGTGGGAGACAAGGCACTCATCTTACTGCCGACAAGTCACAACAAGCTGTTACTACATTGGAAAGGCCCTTTCTGTGTTGTTGCAAAACACAATGACGTCGATTATCTTTTGGACCTTGGGCACAAGAAACAGTTGTTCCACATAAATATGCTTAAGGTATATAGAGATCGGGAACCAACATCCCAAACCAATGTGGTAGCCAACCTCGTGGCGATCGAAGATTCGGGCTTTCCAAGTGAAATTCCCACGCTTGAAGTGAAGCACGATGACAATGTCTGTGTGCCACTGTGCAAGGAGTTGACCAATGCCCAACAGCACCAGGTGACCGAATTGCTGGAAGACTACAAGGAAGTTTTTTCAAGCAAACCTGGTGCGACGACACTGGTACACTGCGACCTACAACTGACCTCAGCCACACCTCTGAATACCACACAATATCCCATACCTTTTTCTATGAAGCAGGTCATTGAAAATGAGATACAGGAGATGTTGAAACTCGGCATCATCGAAAGATCGTCCTCCCCGTTCAATTCTCCGTTAGTACTGGTGAAGAAACCAGATGGTTCATATAGAACCTGTATTGACTTTCGTCGCTTGAATGACATGTTGATCCCAGACTCCGAGCCAATACCCCGCACCGATATGGTTTTTGCCGAAGTCAGCGCAAAACGGTACTTCTCAAAGTTTGACATGGTGAAAGGATATTGGCAGGTCCCTCTCACGGAGCGGTCGAAAGAGAAAACGGCGTTTTCAACAGTATCAGGTCATTATCACTTCCGTTTCATGCCTTTTGGCATTAAAACTGCATCGGCAGTTTTCACTCGTTTGATGAGGAAGGTATTAGATGGCATACCAAACGTCAAACACTACATCGACGATATCTTAGTGGCGACCGACACGTGGGAGGAACACCTGCGTACGTTAGAAATGATCTTAAAAAGAATCAAGAAGGCTGGGCTTACCATAAAGCCCGAGAAGTGCCAGATCGGTGCGAGAGAAATTACATTCCTTGGGCACGTAATAGGCTCAGGAGTGATTGCACCATTACCAGCGACTCTTCAGAAAGTAATTGAAGCAGAGCGACCTCAAACAAAGAAACAGGTTCGAGCATTTCTTGGCTTAGCTGGTTATTACCGTCAGTTCATTGACCACTACGCTATAATAGCTGAGCCTTTGACGGAGCTTACCCGGAAACAAGCGCCAAACATCATCCAGTGGACTCCACAACATCAGATGGCGTTTGAGACACTCAAAGGGGTACTCTCAGAACATCCAATTCTCCGGGCACCCGATTTTTTAAAGGAGTTTATACTGCGTACAGACGCATCAGACACCGCACTAGGCGCTGTTCTAATGCAGGAACACGACGGTAACCTTCACCCTGTCTCGTATGCCAGTAAACGATTACTTCCAAGGGAAACCAAGTACGCCGCTATTGAGAGGGAATGTCTTGCTCTGGTGTGGGCGATTCGCAGGTTTTCCCTGTATTTATACGGTCGACGGTTCACAGTACAGACGGACCATCAACCCTTGAAATATTTAGTTAAGGCTAAATTAGAGAATTCACGCATACTACGCTGGGCGTTAGTATTGCAAGAGTTCGATTTCAGGGTCGGGCACATTAAGGGAGTTGAAAATTTGGGAACAGACTTTCTGAGCCGAATATAATGAGTACTGCACAGTATTTTACAACACTAGGTTGCTTACGAGGATAAGACATTCATGCTGACTAATAGACTAAGCTTACGGCGAAATGTCATTGCTAGTACAAGAGGTTCTGCATTTGTTTGCCTGATCGTAGTGTTGTATAGTTAGGTTGTGTGGGTTATCTTGGGGGTCAACTGCGTGCAGAAATGCTATTGATGGTGCCACTCAACGCCGTCTTGTGACGCGCGCCTTTTGTGTTTGTTCTTTGTTTGGGTTTTTGGCGAGTTTTTTTTTTTTTTTTTTCCGAAAAAAAAACTTGAACTCCGGGGTAGTGTGATGTGGTGCGGGTAGGAACGAAAAGAAGTTTGACAATGACAAAATAAGAAGAAAGCTGGTGGGACACTGTGATATTAACCACGGGAAGAAAACAAAGAAGAGGAGCGACGCGAGAAGCCCTCGTGGCGCAAGCAGCCGGAGAGAAAAAAGAAAAGAAGAAGGAAAGGAGGAGCGCGTGGGAAGAACGAGGAGCGGCTACAGGAGGGCGGAAGAAGCAGCCATGCGACGAGCAATATTGGCTCCTGCCGACGCCTGTATCTCCTTGAGCAGATGGATGTAAACGTTTGGCGCAACTTGCTGGACAACCGTACTGTGCACCTGAACGTCTGTGGACCTGCGATGCACCGACGGCACCCGTTTGCGACCCGCCACCAGGCCACCTGACCCCGTGTGGAACTTCCTGCACCGACGCCACGACTTGGAAGTGCCACGTCTGGAACGCTCCGGGTTTCTGCAGCGAGGCGCTAAGGGTGATGTGTGCACATCGACTTTCAACTCCTACTTGTTGCTAACTGGGAAGTGCTAAGACATATATTTCTTTATTGTGTGTGACGCGAGTGTTGGGTTGTTGTGTATCGTGTATTACGCGGGCGTTGTGAGAAGTTAGAGAATATATGTATGTGTGTGTGTGTGTGTGTGACAGAGAACGGCTGTGTCGTCCTAACTTCTTCCACATAATTCACCACTGAGAACCTGCGGCGGTGGTTCCATACACCGTGACAGTGTTATACCGATTCTCATGACGGAGGGATCAACCATGTTTTTTGCAATCGCATTCATCGTTGCGCCCTTCGGGCGAAACTGCGGCTTTTGTATGCGCTTGTTGATGTACTATTTGCGCGGGGTCTATGATATACTGTGTAAAGGTATGTGTTAACTTCAGCTATACAACGGTTCAATCATGATCATGGGCGTTGGTCGTCGGCATGGAGATGTGCCACTATAGGAGTCAACGTGGATGTATCTACGTCAAACGGTGTTATAGCTGCCAAACAGCGACAGACATTGTACTAGCTCTCATACATCAAAAGCACAATAAACGCTCAACCACTTCTGTGAAGACACGTTTCACTTTCGTGTTGTACCGATTCCTATGACGGAGGGTCAGCCAGGTCTTTATTGGGGGGGAGAATGGAGGGGGGCACGTGTTCACCCACTACAGCGGTGCATCGTATACTGGCTTGAGTTGAGCGTTCTTACGCTCTTACAGCTTCCATGCCCGAGCTACCCACACGGGCTTTGAGAACGCGTAGGCCTCGGTTTATGGCAGCAAGAATGGCGCGTTATCTATTGGGTGTCACTGGGTTACAAACTTAAATTTCCAAGGAGCGAGAAATCCCTTTCTAGATTTGCATAACCTCCCTATTGAGATATCCCTTTCTACATTGAGAGAACTGCTCTGTTTAACGGAAGAATTCAAGCGTGGTCATCACTTCGTGAAACCCAGTTCAAACTGCATAGTCAATCTGATTTTTTACTTGCGACCTCGATAAGTAAGCGCAGAACGTAAGAATACTGCATAAAGTAGTGTTAAATATTACGAAAGCGTTGGCTGAGCGCGAATTGACCGCCTCATTGGCGTATGAGTTACGCGGTCTTCGAATCCAAAATTTACTATGGTGACATGTCAGTGTAGCAGTAAATGTAAGAATTGAAGTACACCTCACAAAAAATCACGGAAAAACTTAGAAGACGCTTGAGCTTCGCCTCCAAAAGTGGAGCGCAATAGCCTAATTGGGTCCCATAAACACGCCTTCTAATTCGCTAGCCTTCGCTCGTGGGTTGGCAACACAACCATGCCGCGAGGAAAGGGACGTCTGTACACGTAAGATGGGTCGTTTTAAACTATCCTTAAATGCCTTCTGCATGTAAACTGCGAAGTACCAATTAGGCCATAATACATTATTCTGCTTATTAGTGAAGCACCTACTACACGTCCGTAATGCAGCACATGCGCCTGCGCAGCTTCGTGCTTTGTTGACGCTATTGCTATAATGTTAAATTACGCCTGTGTGCTTTTTAATGAGGGGCTTTTAAATAACTCGCTGGTTGGGTAGTTCACATTCCTTTTTTTTTTTTTTCGTGACCACACTCTAAGAAAAAAAGGAGAATGTGTGACTCTTTTCGGAGAGTTCTGATTTGCTACGTATACGACTCTCTTTAAAGAGGCACGGTGATTCTCCTGGAGGGTCAGAGTCGGCGCGCTCTAGTAGAGTCCCCTGACCCTCTTAGGAAGAGTGAAAGGACTCTTATGCGAAGGATCACATTACCACGTCTGAGGGAGTCAGACGACTCTTGCCGGTAACACTCCTACGTGGGTCAACTGACACCCACCGAAGCGTCAAGTGACTCAACAACTATGTTAAAGTACTCAATTAACCCATGCTCTAATATAGCGCCACTGCTGCTGGAAATAATGAACTATTCATTTTAAGCAACTGCAATAATACTTGCCGTTGTGCCGAGCGACTGCAAAAAAAAAAAAAGAATACTTCAATTTTAGCACTATTTTAATATAACTCGTCAAAACTACACACCTTGTCCAGCAGACTAATACAGAAAGCGCAAAACGATGGTCTGCATTTTCCAATAAAGCATTTGAGGTATTCCTCATTTAGATGCTTGCATAAGAATCGGCAACCAAAATGTGTGACTGTGATGTGCATAGTGTCATGTGCGAAAAAAACGGCAGATCCCACGCACTGTGAGAATCGATGTAATGCGAAGCAGCCAGCCAGGAGCAAATCACGTTGTACCTAATATGCATGCCAAGATTTGCATGTTACCACCTGCCACTTATGTTCGCTATACACTCACGTCTCGCAATACCAATTTTGGTGTATATCAAGCTTGCGAAACGGCCGTGAGCGTGCCATGAGCGTGGCATGAAAGTCATGTTTCACATGAGATGTCATGAATTCCCTATTATCACTTATCATTTATGCTCGTCATATAATCATGTCACTCAATACCAAACTTGGTGTATATCAATCTAGCGAAACGGCCACGAGAGTGTCATGACCGTGGTATGCAACTCATGTCGCACATGACATGTCATGATTTCCATATTACCACTTGTGATTTATGGTCGTCGTACAATCACGTCGCTTAAAAATTGAAGGACACTTTGTACATTCCAAAGTGTGTTCGGCGAAAGCGTGTGGCCATTCCACTGATTATGCCATGTCTTTTTTCTTTTACACTCTCAGTGGCATAAGACACAAACCTAATGGGTGCGTGTTTTCTTCTTTAATTTTTTACCGCGAATCGCAACGAGACGCGAGACTCATCTTCCTCCGTTCGCATGCGTTAGTATTTTCTCGCGCTTTGCGCATCGTGCAAACGCCATCCGCGTTCCAGCTCTTAAGTTGACGGACCCTTTGTAAATTGGAAAGTGTATTCCGTGAACGCCTGGGTCCATTGAGACGGCGTCGGTCAGAATGATTGCAAACTCTGGTCACAGCGACGCTACGCAAGCAAAGCGCGAGCGCTATAGAGTCCGACGCGACCGGCGTCCGTCTGCGCATCCCGGCGGCCACCTGGCTCAGTGCCAGAGCTCGGATGGACGGACGGACGGACATGGACGGATGAACGGACGGACGGACAGACGGACAGACGGACGGACGGACGGACGGACGGACGGACGGACGGACGGACGGACGGACGGACGGACGGACAGACAGACAGACAGACAGACAGACAGACGGACGGACGGACGCCGGATGAAGGTCGGACGGACGCCGGACGGACGTGAGCATGAGACATTAAAGACTTTCGCCTTAAAGATTACACCATCCACCGCTAAAGGGAACCATGTGTAGATGCGAAGCAGCGGGCGCTAACGCTTACACTGGCGGCGGCGTTGACGCTGGCGCTCATCGCAGCGTTGCACAGGAGAGAAACCTGGGGGGGCGCAAAGCACGCAGTGATGGACGGTTGTTTCCTACTGGAACATCCCAATCGCTGCTGGGCAATGAGAGACAGAAGACTCGGACTGGACACAGAGACCCGCAGTTCGCTTTTAGTTAACGCGCACGCTGCGAATTTTTCATCGTTCGGCAACGCACAGGAGAAATCTCCCACCGGCACCACCTTGCAGGTCAAGATCCATTGCCGTATATACGGGGTGGCCAGTGAACGGTTGTGCAGCGCGAGCAGTCGGTTTTTTCAACCAAGAAACTCGCTAGCAGACGCTGCCTGCGTCGGCGTTGCGTGGCGAGAGAGGGGGAGCGTAGGAGAGGAGAGAGGGGGGGAGGGGACGCGCATGCGCATTGGGGGGTGTGGTTGCCGCGGGGGGGGGGGATGCCTAGAGGAGAGAGATGGGGGGAAGGGACGCGCATGCGCAGTGAGGGTGTAGACGCCGCGGGGAGGGATGCCTAGAGGAGAGAGAGGGGGGTTGCGTAGGAGAGGGAGGGGCAGGGGACGCGCATGCACAATGGGGGGTGTTAGCGCCGCGGGAGGGATGTCTAGAGGAGAGAGGGGGGAGGGGACGCGCATGCGCAATTGGTGTGTAAACGCCGCGGGCGGGAGGGATACCTAGAGGAAAGAGAGGGGAAGCACAGCAGAGGAGGTGCGTGGGGAGGGTTTGCGCATGTGCAGTAAGGGTGGTGAGGACGCACACCACCAGCACTACCGCCGCACGGACGGACGGACGGACGGACGCCGGACGGACACCGGACGGATGGACACCGGACGGACGGACACCGGACGGACGTGAGCATGAGAAATTAAAGGCTTTCGCCTTAATACCGAATTTGGTGTATATCAAGCTAGCGAAACGGCCATGAGAGCGCCATGAGCGTGGCATGCAAGTCATGTTGCACATTACATGTCATGATTTCCGTATGACCACTTGTCATTTATTCTCGCCATACAGTCACGTCACTCAATACCAAATTTGGTGTATATCAAGCTAGCGAAACGGCCGTCAGCGCGCCATGAGCGTGTCATGTAATTCATGTACATGACATGCAGGTCATGATTTTCATATTAGCACCTGTCTTATGTTGGTCATGCAGAAATGTCTCATCGCACCAATTTTCGGATATGTCAAATTAAGAAAACGGCCTCAGGAGCACAAAGGCCATGGCGTGTAAATCATCCTTTAGTGACTAATTATTCATGATTTTCATGATATGACCAGTCATTCATGTTCGTCATACAGTCATGTTATGCCATACCAATTTTAATAAATCCCATTAACGATACGGCCAGGAGAGCTCAAAGTCGTAGGCGATAGATAGATAGATAGATAGATAGATAGATAGATAGATAGATAGATAGATAGATAGATAGATAGATAGATAGATAGATAGATAGATAGATAGATAGATAGATAGATAGATAGATAGATAGATAGATAGATAGATAGATAGATAGATACGCTCGAAGTCGCTGAGGTTCGCTAAGAAACGCTTCGCATTTAATAAACTGCAGTTATCGGCATCATGTTTCCATATTTATTCCTCATGATTATGAATAAAACAAAAAGTGGTGACGGCTGGAGGCATCAGACTCGTGACTAGCTATTTCGTCTCTCCTGTTCAGCGTGAGCAGCGATGAAAAATGGTACCTGAAAAGCAGAACGTGATATCATGAAGAGAAAAACACGGAATCGTAGTACGAATTCGCAAAACCTACACAATAAGTGATTTACGCAAACATAATGAAGGCTCACAACAAAAAGACAAATGCAAACAGGCATGATAAGGAACCATGTTTTCTTGCCGTTATTGTGTAAAACACAACTTGCAAATAGTAGCTTTTGTAACATTTCACTTCGCGACAAACTTGCAGTACAAGATGATGAGAGCCTCTTTTAAAGAACAAACGCAAGTGCTTTTGGCTCCTTTGTGTGTGTGCCACTCACCTCTCTTCCTACGTCGTCTTGTCCAACCAAGGGGAATGTATTGGAACGACTGTCTCGTTGTCAGGGCGAACGCCGCTCTTGATTTTCCCATCACTAGTGGTGAGGCGCCAGACCGTAGCGACACCTTCGTTTCCCCGAGCGTTGCTGTCAACTGGAGTGAAGAGGCGGGAGAAGTGATTCGGGATTCTGGGAATAACCAACACACAGGCACGTTGATTATTTGTATTTAAAACCACCCCTTGTTCAACACACCATTACTGTACACACATTTGACACGAGTGTTTTGTTTTAAATAATTTCGCAACGAAAACAAATTTTCACATAAAAGAAGGCGGGCACCTTGTTTCGCAATAGGCACTGGCTATGCACGAATGAAAGCACCCCTTCTCTGAGAAATCGCTTCGAAAAATTGAAGGACACTTTGTACATTCCAAAGTGTGTACGGCGAAAGCGTGTGGCCATTCGACTGACTATACCATGTCTTTATTCTTTTACACTCTCGGTGGGATAACACACAAACCGAATGTGTGCGTGTTTTCTTGTTTAATTTTTTACCGCGAGTCGCGAGACTAATGTTCCTCCGTTCGCATGCGTTCGTATTTTCTCGCGCTTTGCGCATCGTGCAAGCGCCATCCGCGTTCGAGCGCTTAAATTGACGGACCCTTTGCAAATTCCAAAGTGTGTTCCGCGAATGCCTGTGTCCATTGAGACGGCGTCGGTCAGAATGATTCCAAACACTCGGCACAGTGACGCTACGCAAGCAAAGCCCGAGCGCTGTAGAGTCCAACGCGACCGGCGTCCGTTTGCGCACCCCGGCGGCCACCTGGCTCCGTGCCAGGTCTCGGACGGACACGAACGGACGGACGGACGGATGGATGGATGGACGGACGGACGCCGGACGGACGCCGGACGGACGTGAGCATGAGACATTAAAGGCTTTCGCCTTAAAAGTTACGAAACTTCTACGAGAAGTCTTGATGAAGCAGACGTGCACCTTGGCTGTTGTGATGCAAATTCTTGTTTTGGTTCGTAACGGCCCTCTATGGCTGAGCCACCGATAGTCTTATTGACAAAGGAGTTGGTTTAACAAACTAACACACGAAACATTTAATCAAGAATTAAAGTGAAAACTCTATATGTACAAAAAATTGCACTTTGCAAGAAGTTCACTGCACACGGTAAACCACTCCTAATTACAACCAAAATGTAAGTTCAATTATCTAAACTAGATAGTCTAGCTCTAACGCGGCTGAGCGGAGAACCCCAGTTCAGTCTGACCAAAACACGGATGCTTGACTGGTCGAGTGGACTTGGGCTGGCTGGCGACGACGATAGAGCGGCGGCTGGTGGGCGAGACGTTGAGATGCCAGGGGCAGACGGGGACACGGACGGACAGATGGACGGACACGGACGGACGGATGAGCACGGACGGACGGACGGACGGACACGGGTGGTCGGACTGATGTACGGACGGGCACGGAAGGACACGGACGGACGGACAGACACAGACGGACACGGACGGACGGACGGGCACGGAAGGACACGGACGGACGGACGGACGAACAGACGCCGGACGGACGGACCCAGGACAGACGTGAGCATGAGACATTAAAGGCTTTCGCCTTAAAACTTGCTTTCAGAATAAGGCCGACTTTGCGCCGGCCTATTCCGACACCCAAGCGCATCCTTCGGCTGTCAGGGGCACGCCGTGAATGGTTACTGACCGCGTGTTTTACACACGTAACCCATCCTTAATTACTCAGATAAACACATGCGAGTGCGAGCGTCCGAAGGACACCCAACGCGCGCGGACGTGGTCTACGTCGAGATCGGACATCTCGTATGCTATAATTACCGCACATAGTTCCCACAGTCACGTACACTTCCTCGATTCGGTTATAATGCCGAACGAAATCGCAGATGCAGGCAAGCAATGAAAACAGCAATCAGAAACGAGGGAAAGGAGTGCGCGGCGGCAGCCGCAACGACGCGCGCCGTCGAAATTCTAGAGCATTGCACGTCACCGGCGAGGCGTGACCAACTTAAGTGACCACCGCGTACGTACTGGAAGCATCTTACTATATCTGCACCTCATACTACCGTCTTTAAGCCAACAAAAACCATTATATATAGTGCGTCTAAGTGTCCTGTACACAGACTTCTTTTTTAACACGAAAGTGTTTTATGCCGTGGTCCGGCAAGACTTTAGTGACGTGGATATGACGTTGATGAAATGAAAGCCACCAAATGAGAAAGACAAAAAAACTTCCCCATCTCCCGCTAAAGGGAACCATGTGCGGATGCGAAGCAGCGGGAAGATGGTTAGCTTGAGCGGGAGAAACGTCGCCGCTCCGTCATTTTTATACAGCGGAACTACCGTGGTGCCCCCAGCGAAGTATGCAGCTGTCGCACCACCTGTCGCGCACCTCTCCGTAGAGGATTCCTAGAGCAGAGAGCGGGGGGGAACCGTAGGAGAGGAGAGAGAGAGGGGACGCGTATGGGCTGTGGGGGGTGTGGGACGCGGGAGTCGCTCCGTAGAGTAGAGGATTCCTAGAGGAGAGAGGGGGGAGAGGACGCGCATTCGCTCTGGGGATATGGGACGCGGGCGCCACTCCGTGGAGTAGATGATTCGTAGAGTAGAGAAAGGGAGTGAGCGTAGGAGAGGATAGGGGAGGGGACGCGCATGGGCTGTGGGACGCCGGAGCCGCTCCGTAGAGTAGAGGATTCCTAGAGGAGAGAGGTCGCGCATGCGCTGTGGGACGCGGGCGCCGCTCCGTAGAGTAGATGATTCCTAGAGCAGAGAATGGAGGTGAGCGTAGGAGACGATAGGGGAGGGGACGCGCATGCGCTGTAGGGGGTGTGGGACGCTCCGTAGAGTAGAGGATTCCTAGAGAGAAAGGGGGGAGGGGACGCGCATGCGCTGTGGTGGTGTGGGACGCGGGAAGGAGGGACGGACTAAGCCCCCTCCAAACACATGCAAGCAAGATCAAGGAATACGGTCGACCTGGGCGATAGACACCACCTGCCTAGCCATTGCTAAGGAGCCTCTCTGTGCTCTCGGTCATGACTCTGATGACTGTGATAGTGGTTGACGGCCTTCATATTACTACAGTGTTCTGGTTCGCATAATGGGTGCTTCCCTACTTCATGAAAGAGGCCGGACGCGGGAATCGGGACGAAGGACGGGGGGACGCGGGAGGGATGGACAGAGCCCCAAGCATAAGATGCTTCGCATCTAAAAATTCCCCATCTCCCACTAAAGGGAACCATGTGTGGATGCGAAGCAGCGGTGAGATGGTTAGCTTGAGCGGGAGAAACGTGGCCGCTCCCTTTTCGCGGCAGCGGCCCGAGCGCTCATCGCGGCGCTGCACAGAAGAGACAATGAGGTGCGTGCGCTCCGTCTTTTGATACCGCGGTACTACCGTTGCGCCCCCCAGAGGAGTATGCAGCTGTCGCACCACCTGTCGTGCTCGCCGCTCCGTAGAGGATTCTAGAGGAGAGAACGGGGGGGGAACCGTAGGAGAGGGGGAGGGGACGCGCATGCGCTGTGGGTGTGTGGGACGCAGGCGCCGCTCCGTAGAGTAGATGATTCCTAGAGTAGAGAAAGCGGGTGAGCGTAGGAGAGGAGAGAGAGGGAGGAGACGGGCATGCGCTGTGGGGGGGGGGGGGTGTGGGACGCGGGGGGCCGCTTTGTAGAGTAGATGATTCTTAGAGGAGAGAAAGGGGGTGAGCGAAGGAGAGGAAAGAGAGGGGGGAGGGGACGCGCATGCGCTGTGGGGATGTAGGACGCGGGCGCCGATCCGTACAGTAGAGGACTTCTAGAGGAGAAAAAAGGAGGAGCGTAGGAGAGGAGACAGGAGGAAGGGACGTGCATGAGCTGTGGGTGTGTGGGACGCGGGACGCAGGAAGGAGGGACGGATAAAGCCCCCCGCAAGCACATGCAAGCACGATAAAGGAATGGAGTCAACGGGACGCGGGTGCCGCTCCGTAGAGTAGAGGATTCCTAGGGGAGAGAAAGGGAGGAGCGTAGGAGAGGAGAGAGAGGGGGGTGTGGGACGCTTAGCGCGGAAAGGAGGGAAGGACATTGCCTCCGCAAGCACATGCAAGCCAGATCAAGTAATGGAGTCAACGAGGGCTACAGACACCACCAATAGTGCGTGTTATTCTTTGCTTGCATCCACCACATGCCTAGCCATTGCTAAGGAGCCACTGTGTGCTCTCGTCTATGACTCTGGTGACTGTAGTGGTGGTTGACGGCCTTATTGTACTGCAGTGGTCTGGTTCGCATAGTGCAGGGGTCTCAAACACGCGGCCCGCGGGCCGCATGCGGCCCGCGATTCTCTCGCTTGCGGCCCGCACATGACTGTCTTCGTCCCATATTGTTTTTATTTTTATTTTTATTAAATACGTCCATGAGCTGCTTAGAAGAATTGATCTTCCTAAGCAGAAGAATTCTTCCCCCCCCCCTCCCCCCACTGCTACCTTCTTCACTGCCTCGGCCCTTGCGAGATTAAATTGCGTGACTGCGGCCCGCTGGCTGAGGTGAGTTTGAGACCCCTGGTCTAAGGCGACTCCCTGTTGCCAGCCCAGCCAGTGTTTCTTGCTGTTATGGAGCCGTTTTAACCATGGCCTCCGAGCAGTGGCGTAGTAGCCAGGGGTGGCACACCGGGCACGTGCCCCCCCCCCCCCCTGAAATTTTTTTTCGCCATGGCATTTATTTTTTTTTTTCGAGAGTTTGCCCAACGGCATACATAGTTAAATATACAGATAGAGGCCGGTTTCCGCTATGTACATCAACAGTGCTCTATGGTGGGGCCCATAGAGCCACAAATCATAATCCGGTGGTCTCGTCGGATGGAGGCCCACTGTTGTCAGGTAGCGCCGTCGTATCTGGTTCAGGCCAGGGCATGTCCACAACAGGTGCTTGAGTGTAGCCGCGGACGCTTCAGTGGCACAGAATGGGCAAGTATCCCCAAATGGTCCATGCAGATGTTGTGGCCAGGCATATGTGACCGACGGAGTAAGTGCCGCCCCCCACACGAAGTCTCCGCAACACCACCTCCTCGTGGTGGCGCAACACCACCTCCACCTCCTCCATGGCATGCAGAGCGAAAAATGACCATTTCAGGGAGGTGCCCCCCCCCCCCCCTCGGAATCAAGGAGGTGCCCCAAGCCCCCGAAAAAAATTTCTGGCTACGCCCCTGCCTCCGAGGTTGCGAGCCGTCGCACAATCTTGGACGCCATGCTTTTAACTGCGTCGTCGACGAATCGTTCTGTATCGGCGCTAGTAAGCGACATGCCGCATTACTTCTCGTCACCGCTCACAGACGGCGGCACCACTTCGATCGCAGAGAGCACTGGGCGAGAGAGAATGTGTGAGAGATATAAGGCGTGTTTGTACGAAGCCTTGCATCTGCCTCTATAGCTCAGTCGGTACAGCACCGGACGCTTGGCGCCACCCGCCGAGGAGTCGGAGGTACGATTCCCGGTGGGGGAAGATTACGGTACAGTTTTTTAGATGCGAAGCATCTTATGCTCGGGGCTGTGTCCGTCCCACGGTGTAAGAATATTCAGGTGTTGACACTGCGCGCGCCTGAGCGGCCAGATAACGTTCGGTCTCGCGGGCGCACACTGCTGCGAGCCGTCAGATGGCGCCGCGGCCAACGTACCCAGCGAAGCGGGGCTCGCGAATTGAAATTGCTCTGCCTCCCCAACATTTTCGTCCGAAGCGGTGTGAGTAATTCGATGTCACCTTCATCGATAAAAGAGCACAACACGCACGCGAACAAAAAAAGCGTGGCTTCAAAACAGCGCGGACGCTCATGCCAGCAAAAAGAACCATGAATCAGCAGCATGCGCGTTTCTGCCGAGTGTGCTGCCGAGACGGCTGACCCCGCTCGTCATCGCGCCATCTACGAAGGCACCGATTGCTTAATCGGTGCCTTCGTAGATGGCGCTACGACGAACGGGGTCAGCCGTCTCGATAAGTGATAACGGCCCGAACATTATCTGGACGCGCGGGGATTGCGCTTTTCAACGCGTTGCGGGAAGAGTGTCAGCACCTGTCTATGTATATTCTTACACCGTGGTCCGTCCCTCCCGCGTCCGGCGTCCCGCGTCCGGTCACTTTCATGAAGTAGGGAAGCACCCACTATGCTAGGGGTCTCAAACTCACCTTAGCCAGCGGGCCGCAGTCACGCAATTTAATCTCGCAAGGGTCGGGGCAGTGAAGAAGGTAGCAGTGGGGGGAGGGGGGGAAGAGTTGTGAAATCTGCCAGCAAACGTTGCTGTTTGAAAGAACACTTCCCATCTCTAATGTAGAGGGAATTTCTAAAGGGGATATTGAATTGGATGAGAGGATTCCTACAATGCTTTAGCACCGATCTCCAAAATGACTGAAATCTGGACGCGGCTATTGAAATTTACTTTTTCTTTCACGGTTGTGTTTCAAAACAAGGTGAGCACATCGGATGCTTCACGAAGACAATGCCTTAAAGCAGTTGTGTCTGTGTAGCTCATGACTACGAAGAACTCCGCGAAATAAATTGGCACAAGGAAGACACACGCACACGTTTTTTTATTCACAAGTATGGTGATATGTGTGTTGCTAGGCCATCGGTTTCCCGTTGCACAAACTAGAAATTGAATATCTAGCTGCCAACCTCTAATCATTCACGTGGTCTTTCTTTCTTTCTTGTTCTTCATATTTTTGTTTTCTTCAATAAAAATTCAGTTGCTAGTCTGCGCTTGTGCGTGTGTCTTCCTTGTGCCAGTTTATTTCGCACAGTTCTTCGTAGTCATGGATTACCAACTCGCCCAAACATCAATTCTTCTAAGCAGCTCATGGACGTATTTAATAAAAATAAAAACAACGTGGGACGAAGACAGTCATGTGCGGGCCGCAAGCGAGAGCCTCGCGGGCCGCGTGTTTGAGACCCCTGCCCTAGACGCAGTTATGTTCTTTGCCTCTCGCTTCGTGTTAGCGTATGACGGCTCGTTGTCGGAGTAGTGCAGCTTCCACATGCACCAACGGCGTTTCGCCGCCGATAATAAAACTGAAGCGCTGCAGCAAGGCAACGATGTCGACGGGAGATTGTCGTGCCTTAGAGGAGCGAGACAGAGGCCAGCGGGACGTGGAGCGCATGCGCGCGCTCGCGGCTCACGCTACGAACCTCTGCATCCCGTGTTGCTGAAGCGCAGTGCGGTAGTGTATGCATGAGCACAGGCAATGGCATAGCCAGGGGGTGGCACACCGTGCCCGTGCGTCCTTCAAAATTCTTTTTCGCCATGGCATACAGAGCGAAAAATGACCATTTCAAGGAGGTGCCCTTGATAAGTGATTGTATCGCTAATTTGATGGGAGCTTGTGCAACTACCCGCATAACGGTCTCACTCGTTAAGTGGGTTTTAGTTGGGCATCCGCAACAGCCCCGCGGACGCAGGCTGCTCTTGGAAATGGCTGGCAGCCTATACTTCCGCAGAGCTGTTGCGGACTCCCAGCTAAAAATGTATAATTAGTACCTACGAAAGCAGTACACTTACCGTTAACAGGCGCACGTTGTCCGTGTCCGAAGCTCCATGAATATTCCGCCATCCAAGCGTCACTTCGAGCACGGAGCCTGGCGTGACTGCTACTGAAGATTCGCATGTTCGCTCGAACACAAAATTACAAGACACGCAACCCGCGCTGCCCGCGCAATCAACGCAACGCATTCCAAAGGACCGAGGAGAAAGAGAGGAGGTGGACAAGGTGGAGGCACCGCGCCATCCGGCACCCCTTCTCCGTCGGCGAGCGGACGAGCCACCGCAATGGCGCCGCAAACGCGCGATTGTATGGCGTATACGGCGGCGCCTTCATCACGGAAGCCAATCGAAACGCGCTTCAGGAGAGTCCTGTGACTCCTTTAGAATTGCTAACTCTTTTTCTCTGCTTCTAGCTTCCAAAAGGCGTCAAATGGATACCCGAAGAGAGTCATAGTGACGTGACCCTTTTTTGACTCTCTTTATTAGAGTGCACCTGGGGTAACTCAACGAAATGCTGGCGTAAGAAAACGTGGCCCTTTCAGCGAACGAAGCGACCTTCATGCTGTCTACTGCTTCAACCCACACTGAGGAGTACACTCTAAGAAAAAGTCGAGTATTTTGGGAGTATTTATGCTACACAACAATAATCGCCATCTGGCTTGCTCACGTTTTCTCTTTTGAAAGCCCGGCTCTCGGCACATTCCTATCAAGACTGCTATGTCACGCCGATAACGCGCGCGGCGTTCGTGACCGGGAAGTGCCGGGACGGCGGTGATAACGCCAGGAAAGTATGCGGGGTAGATGACGATTATAGTTGTGTAGCAAAACGACACCTTTTTACTCGATTATTTCTAGAGTGTAACACAGCACGTACAAAGGTATCAACCGTCTACTTATCCTCGCCAAGATAGGGCGTGCGTGATCTTTTCTGACCGCTAAAGATACTGACACGCGCGTTTGTTGTTTCAATTTTGTTGTATTCGGTTTACGCCCGCAAAGACTGTCAGCAATGCTCGGCGCAGACCGCGCTACAGTATTCGAGAAGCTTCGCGATTGTACTAGATCAATTTCTTAAGATTGCGCGCGGGACGGTGCGCGATTTATAAAAGACCACGCGTCTCAACGATGATCAGTTTTTCCTCGACGGCTGACGACTGTTCATGCCGCTATCAGTTTTAAGTGTGAATCACTGGCACGCCGTCTTTTCATTGTTCCGGCACAGCTTCTCCCAGATAAAAAGTTTAGTTTGAACAAGCAGTCTGCTGCCTTCGTCGACGTCAGGACCACGTGACAATACGCAGGGCTGCCGGAGCCACGCAGCCACCACCTCCGCGACCCCCGTGGGCATTTCGCCCGATGGCCACCGCGTTTCTTTGCGTGAGCCGCGATCGTCCGTAGTCCTCGCACGCTGTCACTCGCGCATAACACACAACGTGCCCGGCGATGTTATCGCCCTTGAACGTAATGCAAGATCTCACGACGAAGGCAACGCGAAAACTGCCTGGAACACGTGCCATCTTAGTAGTTTGTTGCAGCGCTGCAGAGGCTGCATGTGCTGCTTAGCCAATCGGAAGAGCGAACATCCCTCTCACAACGGAACCGCGCCGGACTGTCTCCTGCATCTGCTCGGTGTCCCCACAGGGTTTACGCGCACTCGTTTGGCTCGTAAAGCGAGCGGACGGTGGTGCCAGAAAAAAAGCATGGCGGGCAGTGACACAGCCAGGGGGGGGGGGGGGGAGAGGGCCTTGGTAGTTTCAAAACCTAGCTCCGTGAATACTTTCTTCATTGAATGTTTGCGTCTACACGTGCAAACGCACACTTACGAAAATAAATAAATGGAGGTGGGACAGAAGTGCTCGCCTGTCACGCTGACGAATATAAGCACTACTTGAATTAAGTTTACTCCGCACATTTCTCATTGTTTGATACTCGCATAATGTACACATTGTCAATCTTTGAAGCAAATGTGATTCTAGAGTGTTCTTTCGCGCAAAGGCCCAATGGAGCCTAAGCGCGCAAGGCTGGCCTCCGCCGGGTGAAGACGACGATGACCAATAAGTTACTATGAATGTGTAATTTGAAGTGAAAGGTCACCGCTTTTGTGTACGCGGTTGTGAACCGATTAGCTGCGCTCAATAAGTTTCCACACAGGAGCGTAGGCGCACAGGTATGCATATACTTACAGTGCTCAGTGACGGCGGGCCTAAAAGGCAGCAAAATTGTAACGATTCGTATTTCGCTGATAAATGAAGTATCAATTAGAATATAATGATATTTGCTCATTCAGCGAAATGCTCATGATAAAACCGAAAAACGCATGACTGAAAAAGCTTTTAGGTAGCTCTTTTCCATCCTTGTAATTACTCACGTAGAAACAGAACCTGAAGCGGAAGTGGTCTTTTCGAGCAAGCCACATCGTATACTTGACCAGGGTTTCTAGAGAAGACGCGCCTCGACTTAGCAAACGTTCTGTCTTCAGAAAGCGTCCCATCTACACTTCACACAGTCTCTTTTCGCAGCGCAATACCCAGTGACCGTTGGTGCTCTACTGCAGTGAAACCTCGGTGATACGATCACGGCTAGTACGAATTTCGGGGTGCTACGAATTTTTCTTTGGTCACAGTCGAGGCCCATTGGCCTGCAGTGTAATTGAGTACGGTTGTTGAGAACCGACTTTCAGCCCGCGCCGTTTGATACAAACGTAAGCTACCGCGTCGGTACGAACAGGTGCTGCCCACGCTGTCGCCGAAGACGCGACAAGCACGTGCGGGTGCGGCAACTTAAAGGAGTACTGACATGAATTTTAAAAATTTTCGGATTGTTGCTTTAAGTAAGAGTACTGGTGTCGAGAAAACTATAAAGAGTGTCGTAGTGTTTGGGAATGCATTGTATATATTTTTAATACCGCTACCATAAAACAGCAATTTCGGTATCGAGGGGACGGCTTCTCAGTGACGTTTCAGAGCAGTGTGACGTCACGGAAAGACAGCAACTGGCGACGTATTAACGGCGAATCTGTCATCTGCTCGTGGTGCACGTAAACAACGATGACTGAATTGTCGTCCAGTGACCCTGACAGCGATTTCTGTGATTTAGGCTGCACGCAGGACTACGCAGGACGCAGAGCTCGCAAACTCAGGAACTGTCTTGACTCGTCGGGATAATGTCCATTGCAGTGGGGCTGGCGTGCAGATGCTCAGCGACGAAAACTTTAAAATTTAAATAAAATATTTTGTACGTGTTGTATGACTTCACTGTGTGGAGAGCGTTGACACTGCATACCAAGGAAACGAAATATGCCCGTTTTGCGTTGTTCCAAAATCATGTCAGTACTCCTTTAAGCGCGGGCACACGCGCTGCGCTGGTATTACGTCAGAATAAACCTTCAGTGACGCGTCGTGACCTCCGAGATCATGACCAGAATTTGGGGACATTTGCACTTAGCGCCATCTCTCGTCGGCGACAGCGGTGGCCTACCGTAACTGAATGGGAAATATTCAAAAAAATCATATCTGACGAAAAAAGCTACTTATCAAGAACAACTCCCGGTTCTATACAGTAGAAATTTAATTCAACGTCCTGTAAAAATTACAGTGTCGCACTACAAACCGCATAGCTTCGCAGAGTGTTTGACATATTACAATAGGGCCCCACGTAATTCCAATCAGCGATGTTCAATTGTCCTGGGAAGCCACACACTATGTAGCGCGATACTGAAATTTCACCAAACTGTTCCAGTAGGTTTCTCCTGTATAGATCCCGGAGTCGTTTTTGATAACTAGCTTATTTCAAAAGATATAAATTTGTTCACCTATATCCTATTCAGTTATGGTAGGACGCCTTTGCTGCCGCCGACAGATGGTGCTACGTGCAGATGTCCCCGAATCCTGCTAATGTGCGCGCGCGAATGTTGCATGGCCTAATGCACCTTCCTGTGCCTGCGCGTTAGGTTACAGATGGCGTCGAGGTCGCGGTTTTCTTTTTAACGCGTCGACGCGTGCTGCTGTCGTTGTACTGTGTTTACACGTGCCTGCCACGACGATGAAAGTCATGTCCTCGCCCATCACACATACTATGAAAAGTGGACGAGGACCGAAAGAGGAAGCGGACGGTCTTGACGAAGGAGCTAGGCCTCACAAGGTCAACGTGCACGATTGTTGAGGACGCGCACACCTGCCATCTCTCCGATTGTGCGGGCACGGCCGCAAATCGCCCGAAAGACACCCCCCACCCCTCCGCAATAAGAAAGTACCGACAACAAAGGACAGTGGCTCTAAAATTGTCTGGCCTTCATCTATCGCGTGCGAACGCTCCTCAAGTCACTTTCGCCGCAGTGCTTTGGTGTCATGCGAAAAAAAAAGTACGAAGATTAGGAAAGGGCTACTAGCTGTCACAGATCACATCACAGCTGGTTCATTAATTACAAGCGCGCACGGGTAGTATATTTATGAGTCGAAATATGATCGATGACGTCTAAAAACTTCACTTATAATCACTCAGAGCTGTCTGTACTATTACAATAAAAGAAAACATACGCCAGCTCATGGGCGTCAGCAGGGGGGTGCAAAAGGGGCACTTGCCCCCCTCAAGCCTCACCATATTTGCCCTCACCCAAGCTACACCACTGCTCTCCCCCTCCCCCAGCCGTGATGCGACACCTGTTTGCACCCCCCCAAGAGAAAATCCTGCCGACGACCATGCGCCAGCTTGTTTTTTTGTTGCATACTATTTTTCCATATTTTCTGGAGATGCGAATTTGGGATGGTACAAATGTTTTTGGTGACCCGGCGACATTCGTATCACCGAGGTTTCACTGTATTTATAAATCTTACTGTTATTTCAAGCTACATGCTTAGGCAAATTGCTGTTGGAGCTGCTTGGTCCTTTGGTCGCACAAAAGTTAGCTGTAAAAGTAATGACTGATTTTGCTTTTCGAATTTCAAACATATCTCTCAAATTTCTCTATGCGATATGATCAGGAGTGGATAGCATTGGAATTAAGCCCCTTTAAATACAGAGATAACAAATAGATATATCCTTTATAATCCCAGGATGGTGGACTGAGTGTTCATTCTGGTTATAAATTGTGCGTTTGGAACTTTACAAATTTAGAAAAGTGCTGCAAGGAACCCCACGCGGTATTATAATATCTAAACAAAGCGACTCCAAAGGTTGCTAAAAAGAATTTTTTACATCTTACCTAGACTGGAAGTTCCTGTCAAGGGGATAAAACCAAAGGAGGATGAAAGAAAATCATACAGGTAAAGTGCGGCCATTTCTATTTTAGTCCAACAAAACAATTAGGGCACCTGCATACTAGTGGTGCGAAAACTGAGGAAACCGCGGAGCTGGTGGCGTTCCCATCCTCCTTTCCCTCTTCGTCACGCTCACCTCTTTTCCCCGCCTCTCCATAAAACTATGCCACCCTCTCCTCTTCTCGTTTCTCTCCTTCTGGCCTGCTCACCCTCACATCCCCTTTCCACACCTCGCCATGCTTCACATTCTCCTCTTCACCACCCTTACGTCCCTTCCCCACCCCACTATGTTAGGCTGCCTTCCTTCTTTCATTTTCCCCTTCTTTCCTCGTTCTCTCCTGCCCTGTGTTTTTTATCTCCTTTCTGTCTCTTTACATTTCTGTCTATTTCTTTCTCGCTGTTTATATATTTTTTTCTTCTGCCCTTTCTTCAATTCTCTCTCTGTGTATTTCTCGCATCTTCTTTCTTTCTATCTCTTTATCTCTCTCTATTTCCTGCTCTTTCGTTGTTTCCCTGTTTTTTCTTTTGTTTTTGTTTTTTTTTTACTTTTCTGCCTTGCTATGTGTTTTTTTTGTCTCCTTAAAGGGGCCCTGCAACGCTTTTCCAAGTAGCCATGCAATTGATTCACTAAAGGAGCTTATTGCGTCACGAATTCACCGCCGCAAAATTTTTGGAATCCGTCCAGTACGAGTGGAGTTACAAAGATTTGTCGCACGCTGCAATTGCATTATTTCTTCTCTCGTAACGACAAAAGCACTGGAAGTTACGCAAGGAAGGATGGAATGGGGGAAGAAAACACGTCACGCGCGCCTTGTGATCTTGAGCGCTTTTTCTCTTATTTTTTTCTTCGAATACGCGAATTTTCATTGCGATCGCGCGCGCACGCGTGGACAAGTCGCGGCCTCCCGCGGCGGCCTCTGTAACCACCGAGCGCGCCATGCTCAAATCAGCCAATGGCTGATACAATGTCGGTGACGAGTGATTTTTGAGTTCGCAGCGTCATTTGTCGAGAGAAGAGAAAGCAATTTTTAGCTGAGTTTGAGGATTTATTGTGAATTCCAGGCCGCGTGCTGCGCTATAATATTTGGCTCGCGTATTCTCGAGAGCCTGGACTACCGATCGGCAGCGTTTTCTGAGCATGCTCAAAAATTGTTGCAAGGCCCCTTTAATGCGTGCTTTTTTTTTCTCTTTCCCTCGCTGTCTATTTCTTTCTCTATCTTTTTCTATTTCCTATTTGTCCGATTTCGTCTTTGTCTTTCTTTCTATCTCTCTGTACTCGTTCTCTGACACATCAGAGTTATTGTATCCCACGCCGGAGAAATCGGCGCAGAGAGAAAGCGCTCGCCGGGCGTTCGTGGTAGTGGAGCGAAAGAGAAGATGAAGAAAAGCACAAAAGGAGCGCGTGCTGACCGAGTTATTGCAGTGCACGTCCTATGCACAGCTTGGCGAGGCGTTTTCGCGTTACACCGCACTTTCTTCAGCCATAATAAACAGCTGCGCTGTTAAACAAGATTTTTTTCGTTAAACAGTTGAGCTGTTTGTGCCAGCCGTTGGTTCTAATCCGCGAACAGGAAACTATCGTCGTCATGCACTGGCACGCGCTATCTGCGTCCCCTTCCTCTTCGCCCTCTTCTTCTGCTTCACTCTAACAACGCGTGCGCCGATTTGTGGTGTAGGATGGAATTCTGATGGGTGAAAGAACCGGTACAGAAAGAGATATAGAAAGAAACACAGAGAAAGAAATTCTTTGCGAAAATTTTATTAATGAGGCGGGACTCGAAATCGCGTGCCCACGATCCGTAGGCGAGCATTGTAACCACTCGGCTATCATTATACGCGCCTCATGCAAACTGTCGCCGGGCGCCGCCTGCTCAGCCGCTTACATATCCAACACACTTGCACTCCAGAGGAGGCGGAGCGTGTTCCAGAACTGTGGCGCCATATGCTCTGGGTCTCTCCGCTCCCCAGTAACATGGACACGCACACGCATGAAAACAGGCGACAAGCGCGGGCTCGGGCGCTTGAAAGACAACACGGCTCCCGACCTGGTGTTTGTTACGTAGACGTAGCAGGGCCGACGCCCAAGGGATTTTACACGGCCGCTGTAATTCACCAGGGCAAGCACGTCAACGGGCTCTCCTTTCGAGCACATAATTCAGGGCGGGCTGAGGAAGTAGCGATAGCACTTGCTGCCGCGGATCCCAATTCGAAGACTATAATAACGGATTCCAAAAAAGCGTGTGCCCATTACTTAGCAGGGGAGATATCCCCCCTTAGCCAGCCATATTCTAAGACGGGCTGCCACTGATCCAACCCCGAAACGAATAATTTGGGCTCCTGGCCATCAGGGTTTACGAGGTAATGAGGCCGCTGACGCGGCTGCCCGAGCGCTGACCCACCGGGCTCCTCACCCCACCTCTTATGACTCGGAGGCCAATACACCGCTGCTGCGGTTTAAAGAAATTATTTCGTATTATCGCGACACTCACCGCCTTTTCCCGGCTCCTGCAAAGGGGCTGAGTAAGGCGGATGAGAGAACATTAAGGCGCCTGCAGACAGGAACTCTACTCTGTCCTGCCATACTAAAGCACTTCGACCCGAACACGGATGGGCGGTGCCCACACTGTGGGGAGACTTGTGATATCTTCCACATGGTGTGGGCATGTACAAAAAATCCCCACCTGCCCCCTTCTTCTACCCCTTCCCGAGAGGCATGGCAGACTGCCCTTCTCAACTGCTCCTCGCTGGAGTCCCAACGGACTCTGGTGGGACGGGCGCGAGTCGGGGCCTCGTCATGTGGTGTCCCGGACTAGGGACGCCGACCATGTAGCGGGGTCATGCTTTGGCCCCCCAAACTCTCTCTCTTTTTTTCACAATAAATGTTTTCATCTCTCTCACTCTCTAGGCACGCTAGCAGAGCATACCATAGCCTTGTCAAGTATAGTATAGATAAGGTAAAATAGGGCG
The DNA here is from genome assembly GCA_030522465.1 of Rhipicephalus appendiculatus. Taxonomy (NCBI): domain Eukaryota; kingdom Metazoa; phylum Arthropoda; class Arachnida; order Ixodida; family Ixodidae; genus Rhipicephalus; species Rhipicephalus appendiculatus. The sequence goes on from JALIZH010011239.1 coordinate 34,237, forward strand.
AAGATGATAGGAGTTAAGGTGAAGAGAAAGGAGGCGAAAAGAAGAGCGAAATAGATAGAAAGAAAGGCAAGAAAAACAGAAATAGAGAATCAAAAAGAGAGACAGAGAAGTATATAGACTGAAAGAGAAAAAAGACAGAAACAGGAGGCGAGAAAAAGAGAGAAAGAAAGGCAAGAAAGAGAAAGACAGACAGAAGTATATAGACTGAAAGAGAAAAAAGACGGAAAGAGGAGGCGAGAAAAAGAGAGAAAGAAAGGCAAGAAAGAGAAAGAAAGACAGAGAAGTATATAGACTGAAAGAGAAAAAAGACAGAAAGAGGAGGCGAGAAAAAGAGAGAAAGAAAGGCAAGAAAGAGAAAGAAAGACAGAGAAGTATATAGACTGAAAGAGAAAAAACACAGAGGAGGCGAGAAAAAGAGAGAAAGAAAGGCAAGAAAGAGAAAGAAAGACAGAGAAGTATATAGACTGAAAGAGAAAAAAGACAGAAAGAGGAGGCGAGAAAAAGAGAGAAAGAAAGGCAAGAAAGAGAAAGAAAGACAGAGAAGTATATAGACTGAAAGAGAAAAAAGACAGAAAGAGGAGGTGAGAAAAAGAGAGAAAGAAAGGCAAGAAAGAGAAAGAAAGACAGAGAAGTATATAGACTGAAAGAGAAAAAAGACAGAAAGAGGAGGTGAGAAAAAGAGAGAAAGAAAGGCAAGAAAGAGAAAGAAAGACAGAGAAGTATATAGACTGAAAGAGAAAAAAGACAGAAAGAGGAGGCGAGAAAAAGAGAGAAAGAAAGGCAAGAAAGAGAAAGAAAGACAGAGAAGTATATAGACTGAAAGAGAAAAAAGACAGAAAGAGGAGGCGAGAAAAAGAGAGAAAGAAAGGCAAGAAAGAGAAAGAAAGACAGAGAAGTATATAGACTGAAAGAGAAAAAAGACAGAAAGAGGAGGCGAGAAAAAGAGAGAAAGAAAGGCAAGAAAGAGAAAGAAAGACAGAGAAGTATATAGACTGAAAGAGAAAAAAGACAGAAAGAGGAGGTGAGAAAAAGAGAGAAAGAAAGGCAAGAAAGAGAAAGAAAGACAGAGAAGTATATAGACTGAAAGAGAAAAAAGACAGAAAGAGGAGGCGAGAAAAAGAGAGAAAGAAAGGCAAGAAAGAGAAAGAAAGACAGAGAAGTATATAGACTGAAAGAGAAAAAAGACAGAAAGAGGAGGCGAGAAAAAGAGAGAAAGAAAGGCAAGAAAGAGAAAGAAAGACAGAGAAGTATATAGACTGAAAGAGAAAAAAGACAGAAAGAGGAGGCGAGAAAAAGAGAGAAAGAAAGGCAAGAAAGAGAAAGAAAGACAGAGAAGTATATAGACTGAAAGAGAAAAAAGACAGAAAGAGGAGGCGAGAAAAAGAGAGAAAGAAAGGCAAGAAAGAGAAAGAAATACAGAGAAGTATATAGACTGAAAGAGAAAAAGACAGAAAGGGGAGGCGAGAAAAAGAGAGAAAGAAAGGAAAGAAAGAGAAAGAAAGACTTATAGAAATACACACAGAGAGAAAGAAATAGAGACAAAGAAGACATGGTAAACATAGAGAAAACATACAAAATGATAGAAAGAGATGAAGAAAGGCTAAATGCTACAGGTGGTAGAAATGCATTTCGATTGAGTCAAAATGCTAGGCGCCCATGCGCTTTGATTTGGGTGCAAGCTGTAGAATATGCGGTGGTCGAAATTTCAGGAGACATCTAATAAGGCGTCTCTCAGTCATAACCTGGTTCCGAGGCGTAAAACTCCGAAAAGTGCTGTTATTATTATCACAGTTCAATTTCGGCGTTGTAAACAGATTGGGTATGAATCAGTTTCTATGCCTCTAATACCTTAGGTCTTAGCTTTAAAAAAAACGCGCAGTTCAGACATCGAAGTCCTTAAGGGAAGTCTCCACAATAACCATCATACCGCATATATGGAAGCAGCGAACATGAAAAGGACAAAAGAGGCAGGAAAGAGAAGACACTCGTAACCCTTTTGACCCTTTCGTGCACATCCAATCTGCTGCTTCACCTATACGGTATGATGTGTCGCCAACTCGCCCTGCCAACCTTAGTGAACACCTTAATGGTGTTCACCTTAAAGCTCTATACGTCCCATGCAATTCTGACCTTTTAAGGGACCGTTTTCTCAGGAACTAAAAAGGATATATTGACATTATACACATGTCATTTCCCTCCCAAATTTTTCTCTTTTAACAGTACCAGGTTTATTAAAATCAGACATGTGGGAATTCTGGGGAATATTTTAACATTAAGGCCTAAATTCTTGAATTAATTTGCATCTTTTGCAAATTGGTGACAAAAACTGTCAAGTGCATCATTTTAATTCTGGTATGCACTCAAGCAGAATGCAAGGAAAAATAATCAACTGGTTGCCTTGGAATACGTAGGAAATATTGGTACCTATATATCTAATAAAAAACATGGTTATGAGATAGTGTAGTTTAAAGTAAAAAATGCCACCTGAAAAGCGAACATCTTCTGCCAAAAACACCTGTCAACTATATTATTTGGTAGCTACGAGCTTGGTAAGCATTGCCAAAGTCATTGTTTTCACTTTTCAGCCTGTCGTCTTCATTGCCCTGTTTTCTTTGTGAGCTGTCGTGCAGCTGTATTCGCAAAGTATCGTCGATTGTGGTCAACTTCTTCCAGCAAATTGACTGTATTCTACCAAAATGCCCAGGCTTCAATCCTAATGACTTCACAATTCTCGCTCTAGGTAACCGCCACCATTAAATGAAAGAACAGCATCCAACGTCGCAATCATTAACACTCTGAAGCCTAAACACAGACAGCAAAGATGGCGACGTGGTTTCAATTAACTCTACACTAGCACCGCACAATTTCCACACGCTATTCTGTCTAATTGCATAAAAAAAGGTTGTTTCAGACGTGTGCTGCGTCTGTGTGTACTTCTGATGGCCGTATCTATGGTCAGGTGCGGTTGCTCATTCCCGCTGTCTTCCTGCTGTGCCCGAGTAGTCATGGCGTCGAAGACGGTCACAATTTCTTGTAAAGCCCTGGATCGTTTTTGCCGGCCGCTTTCTTTCTTACGCGAGCGCATTGAAGCGAGGCTGAAGAAAAGCTCCACTAACGTGAAACCATCGCCCTCCTGGAGAAGTTCCAAGCACCGATGCTTCCCACAGGGACACGTCAATAGCAATGAGAACACAGCGTCCTTACATTGCTACAGACCGCGTCGCAGACAGCGTCCGCTGCAGAAACGGAGCTTTTCGTGAGCCAACGCGCCGTCTTATCTTCCACTCGGAGAAACGCTGGTGGCGCTGTCCCTCGCGAGCGAGAGCAAGTTCTCGCGAGTTTTTTCCTGAGCATACGAAGTCTCTCTCGAGCGTTCGAAGAGAACGGACGTGTTTTCAGAGCTCTTGCGTCTGTGAGAGGCGCTGTGGCGTCTCTTGCAACGCTCCCGCTATCTTCCGCCTAGGCTTATTGCCAGTGTTTTAGCGTTCCTGCCGCGCCCAGTCACCACCGCTATGGAGGTTGTGGTTGATGGACAAACGATTTTGGCAGAAGAATGGTCGGACGGCTCTTGGCAGCCATCGCCCGGTTTTCGCGCCCAGGAGAAGCGACGTCTCGAGCTCCGCCAGGGGACGCCGCCCTTGAACGCCGCCCAGCAAGCGACGCCGCCACGCAACGACCTGAAACCGCGCCCACCGCCCCGGCGAAGAGGTGGTCCGCTTCCAAGGATGCCGCCCGACGCCATACACATCGTGGGACGGCCCAAAGCTCCCGTTGACCTACCTGACGAAGCTGCCGCCATGGCAACTGTACGAAGCCCTGCTCAAGGCGGCGTCGTTACCGGACCAGCCGCCGGCGTCCCGCGACAAAGTACGGGTTCACCCCACAAACAACACTTTCACCCTCAGTGTGCAAGAGTCCGTTCGAGCACAGGCCTACCTTCGCATCACGTCCCTGCGGATTGGGGTCCGTACCGTCGAGTTTCACGTTTACGCCCCACCGCCCGACGATGCCTTTCGTGGCATCATGTTCAACGCCTATGACAACTTTACCGATCAAGAAATCCTGAAGGACCTGCAAGAGAGCAACCCAAGCATGCCTGTCGTGGGCGGCCGCCGAATGGGACGGACCAACCACGTACTCGTCACCATGCTTGGAGACTGTTTGCCTCGATGGATATTGTATCACGGCGTCTACATTCGACTCTACTCCTTATACCCAAGAGTGGAGGCATGTTTCAACTGTCGCAAAGTGGGCCACCGAACTGACGTTTGCCCCCATCCCAAACGCAACTGCTGTCCTCGTTGCGGCGACGACCACCCGCCGACCCCAAAGGGTACCCAACCGACGTGCCTTGCCCGCTGCATCGTTTGTAAGGGCGGCCACGTAACGAACCATTCGAACTGTAAATACCGTTTTATTAAGAAGCCCACCCCGTCCGGCGACGCGCCGAACCAAGCCCGCCAACAAGAGCAACCACCGCAGCAGCCATCGATCCTTCGCAACAGTCGCTCACCGTCTCAAGAGCGGTCATTCCCGCCTCTCGGCCAGCCGCAGCAGCAGGAACAGACCAGCCGCTCCAGCTCCCGCTCACGCCGCAAGTCCCGATCAAGGTCTCGATCGAAGTCTCGCTCGAGGTCCCGATCGCTCTCCCGTTCGGCTAGCCACCTCAACTCATCCTCGTCGACCCTCCCCTGCTCGCCGGAGTCATCCCAAGGATCGTCACAGTCGTCGTCCACGCCCTGTCCCAAGAAGCTCGCCTGGGCCCAAGGACCCCCCAGCGTCGCTCAAAGCGTCTCCGACGTCGTCACCCGATATACAGGTGAGGGAGCTGGTCAGGGAGAACTCCTCTCTTAAGGCACAACTGTCCTCGCAGCAGTCTCAAATCTCTACATTGATGTCCCAAATAGGACACCTTACACAATGCATCCAGTCATTAGAAGCGAAGCTAGACAGAACCCTTACGCAACCCCCCCGCAATCCGCGTCGCAATCGATGGAGGCCGTCTCTCCGCCGTCCCAGCCGCAATCGCAGCCAGCGGGTAAGCGCAAAGCAAACACCTCCACCGCGTCGCTTCATGCGGAAACCGATATCGCTGTGGCGGTGTCTAAGGCAGTATCTGCGGCTCTCACGACCCTAGACGCCAAATTCGAAGCCCGTTTCAACACTCTGCAACAGGCCATTGCGGACACAAACAGCTCGCTGAACGCCCTCAAGAGTTACACGGAGGCAACCAATACCTCACTGAACGCTCTTAAAAATTACACGGAGACCACCACAGCCGAAATCCACGCGCGTCTCGAGCGCCGTACAGCACGAAATAGAAGCAACGGGCATTCAGTACACGCTCGTCGAGATTCTCCCTCGCAAGCGCACAGACAGGTCGTTGTTCGTCCTGAATGTATACAGTTCCCCGCGTGAGAGAGCGGCAGATTTCTCCCACTTATTCAGTGAGACCGTCGCTCTTGCCGGTGCCGCGCAGCTGCTATTGCTCGGCGACTTTAACGCACGGCATCCCGACTGGGGCTACACGCACACAGACCCGAAAGGCAGAAAGCTATGGTCGCTAGTACAAGACCTTCACCTCACCCTGCTTAACGACCCGCAGCAGCCGCCCACACGAGTAGGCAACAGTGTGTGTCGCGACACCTCGCCAGACCTCACGCTGTGCAAGAACGTGACGCGCGCAACTTGGGATAACACGGGCCTTTTAGCGGGCAGTGACCACAACATCCTCGCGATCACAATTGAGACGCGCCTAAGTAAGAAGCCGAAACCCACGGCTCGCATTACCGAGTGGCAAAAATTCCGCCAACTGTGTGAAGAAAGAGCCCCCGACACCATTACCGACATCAACGAATGGATCGCCTCCTTGCAAGAGCACGTGCAAGCCACAACCCGCGAGGTGGAGACCACCGCCGACTTGCCCACTACCGACTCTCGCCTCCTCCATATGTGGGACGCACACGCTAGCCTCTTGCGCAGGTGGCGGCGGCAGCGTCACAACAAGAAGCTACGCCGTCGCATCGAGACTCTAGCGCGCGAAATCGAGAACCCCAGCCTCGCTCTCGCGCGACAGCAATGGGGCCAGCTGTGTGACGGCCTCAATGGGCAGATGAGCTCCAAGAGAACGTGGCACCTACTGCGCCACTTGCTCGATTCCGGTACGTCAAAGTCGTCTGCACAAAAACAGCTGCAACGGCTCCTACATCGCCACCCTGGCACGGACGCTGAGCTGCTCGACGAACTAGCTCTTCGTTACTTGTGTCTCGCCTCGCCGGACGCACCGCCAGAGAACCTGCCCCCGTACAGCGGCAAACCGAACCCACAACTCGACGAAGATATTACAGAGGCGGAAATCTACGCGGCCATGCTCAAACTCCGCACAACCTCGGCGCCTGGTCCTGACGGCGTAAGCAACAAGTCCCTCCGAAATCTAGACGCCAAATCGGTGGCCGCGCTCACGCAGTACGCGAACGAGTGCTGGCGTTCGGGCCACTTACCGCAAGAATGGAGACAGGCGAAGCTCGTATTTATCCCGGAAACCAGGCAAGAAGATGGACATCACCAACCTACGCCCCATATCGCTCGCCTCTTGTCTAGGGAAAGCTGATAGAACACGTCGTCCTAGCCCGATTACAAACCTACGTTGAAGAAAATGACCTCTTCCTTCATACGATGCTCGGTTTCCGCGCCCACTTATCGACGCAAGACGCCCTCGTGCAAATACACCACGACCTCCTTCAGACCCCGCCGAAAGCCGGCACTCGCGCAGTGCTCGGTCTTGATCTCCACAAGGCCTTCGACTCGGTGAGACACGCGGCCATCGCCTCAAACCTTGCCGCCATAAATCCGGGCGAGCGGACGTACAACTGCGTCTGCGACTTCCTCTCAAACCGCACCGTCGAATTATCGCTGGCCGGCAGCTCCGGCCTCTAAACGCCTCACACTCGGAGACAGAGGCACCCCTCAAGGAGCGGTTTTGTCTCCATTCCTATTTAACCTTGCCATGCGCAAGCTCCCTTCTTTGCTCGATGGGAGATCCCAGGCCTCCGCCATACTATCTACGCCGACGACGTCACGCTGTGGACGACTACGGGCTCAGACGGCCAGATCGAGGAGACCCTCCAACGTGCGGCCGACGCTGTCGTTAACCACGCGACGCAGGCGGGCCTCACGTGCTCGGAGAGCAAGTCGGAGCTCTTACTGCTTCGGCCTCCCGACCACCGTAGGAATAAGTCTCCTCCCCCACCGGCCATCCACGTCTATGTCAACAGCGTAGCCGTGCCTGCACGTGGATCACATGCGCATTTTAGGCCTATTCGTTCAATCGAATCAACGAAACACCATCGCGATAGAACGCCTCACCATCGCCGTTACTCAAACGACCCGCCTCATCGCCCGCGTGTCTGCTCGCAAGCAAGGCATGAAAGAACAAGAGCTGCTCCAGCTTATCCACGCCTTCGTCATCTCTCGTCTCACTTACGCGCTACCTTACCTTCGCCTACTGGTTTGCTAGCGAGACAGAGTCGACCGACTCATCCGCAAAGTGTACAAGACGGCTCTTGGGCTCGTCCGTACGACCTCAACGTCGCATCTCCTCAGCCTCGGCATCCACAACACTATCGACGAACTGATCGAAGCGCGCCGTACAGCACAGATCCAGCGACTTCGCGGCAGCAAGACCGGCTGCTGGATACTCGCGCGCATCAGGCATCTCCGCCTCGCCATCGGGCGCAGACCCGGTCTCAATACCTCCACCCTTACGTCGACGCTTTTTTATAAAGCCACTGCCGAAAAATATGCTTGCTGGACACCACGACGGTCGAAGGCGAGTACGAGCCCAAGCATTATGCGACGCTTACGCCTCGCGGACCGATGCGGCCTACGTCGACGCGGCCCGCTACCACACTCAACCAAGCGCCTACGCGCTCAGCGTAATGGCTACTCGCACCCCCCATCGACACCAACGCAGTCTTACGAGTAGCCGGCTCCGTCCGAGCCCTCCACACCGCCGAAGCCCAGGAAGCGGCTATAGCTCTCGCGGTATCCTCCGGGTTCACCACGATTCTCAGCGACTCGAAAACTGCCATCTCCCATTTCGCTCGCGGTACCGTTGCTCCCGGTACCCTACGGCTCCTTAGGTTCCTCGCCCACCGTGAAGACGAGGATCAAATACCCATATCTCTCGTCTGGGTCCCGGCGCATGCGGGAAACCCGGGTAACGAGGCCGCCCACCGGCAAGCTTCGAGAATTCGTCAACCGAGCGATGGGCCGCGCCACGGACCCCGAGGACCTCGGTGAGCCCCTGACCTCCTATCACGAAAATAGCCCAGCACTATCGCCTCGCGCGACGAACCAAACCACCGCCGCATCCCAAACTCACGAAACCACAAGAGATCGCGTGGCGTCGCCTCCAAACGAACTCCTTTCCGTGCCCACAGATATACACGCACATTTACCCCGATCTTTTCAGTCCGCATTGCTCGCAGTGTGGCTCAGTCGCCTCCCTCTCTCACATATTATGGGACTGCAGCGAGGATCCTCCCCCGCCTGATCTCCTGACCACTCCCTCGCCTGAGGCGTGGGAAAGCGTGCTCCGCAATCCGAGCCTCGAGGTACAGCTCCGGGCCATAGAACGTGCCGAGGAGGTGGCGGCCAGGCACGGCCTAACCGCCATGCCTCTGTGAAAATCTTTTTCACGTAAATAAAGTTGTTTCTCTCTCTCTCTCTCCTGAGCATACCCGTTGTCCCCCTTGTTGTGATCGGGACTGCATTTCCCGAGAAGGCGGAGGGATTACGACGTGCACAGGCGTGCATGTGCCATCCGCGGCGGCTGTGCCCGCGAGTGAACCACGCCCGACACGTTGTCCCATGCCACGCTGGCTTTCCCTGCCTTGGGATCTTCGTGGAGGACAACGAGACTCGCGCGTGATCAGTGGGGTGCCCCGACGCCGATTGGACTGTTCTGTACCAGGTCTACATTTCACCTTGCCCTCTTGGCAATGGGACCACCACCAAGGACGCGAGTATTGAAAAACGGGAGAGAAGGACTTGGTTGTTTTGTTGAAGGAAAGCTTCGGATCAGCTGTGGATTTCCCAGTGTGCAGCCGACCTTGACCACTGCCGAAAAGGGGGGAAGGGAAGATGAGTCCTTGCTTTTTTCAGTGGAGGGGGGGGGGGGGGGCTAGCACCCTCTTTGCCTCGCATGTAACTGGGCCGACAATGCAACAAACAATTCCTTCAGTGTATAGGCTAAAATAGACAGCTATTAGTTTAGCACACATCCTGTAAGGGCGAAATTGAAGTCGTGATCCTAGCAAATGTCACATACTTTTAGTAAGTATCCCGCGAACAGCGCTATTTTTTTAGGTAAATCGTTTGCAAATTCTTTAAAATGTTCTTTTACAGCTTATTTGGCTACTTTGTACTTGGAAATGAAAACTTGTTTGTTCTACATCAAACAGCACGTTTTAGTCACTGTGACCTTTTTTTTCTGCTTTAAATTACACCAATATAACGGTTCACCCTCACAGCTCACTTGTGTCACAGCGCAGTGATTATAGAGCAAAAGATAATTCGACATTTGAAACTAGCCACAGAAACGCGGTATTTCAACTTTCGTCTTAACTTTTTCTATGGAGACATTTGTGTGTGCAGGAGGATAAACAGAGCACTTGAGCTCAAGCTAAGCTCTTCGTGCAAATATAACATTAGATAGTTTTTCTTCCTCCGCTTTAAGCATTTTGTGGGCATGCTGTGCACATCGTGCCAAGAAGAACAAGCAAAAAGCGTTTATTGGCCCTAAGGTACGGGGAGGCAGACCATGCCAGTCATCCACCTCCCCGGCTCTGTTTAGGGCCCGAAGCTGGACCCCCAGGTTGTTAGACGACAGTATGTTTTCCCACGCCACATTGATACGGGAGGATATGCGTACCTGCTAAAGTGCACATACGGATACATAAACAACTTTATCATTGAGACCAGCTGCTTTTGAAGGCTTTTGAAGTAAAAAAAAAATTGGCCGCGTATCTGCGTGCTTCGCTGCAAATGTCGTCGAAAGACGATAGTCTTGTGCCGGCCGTACTACTATGTTTTGCCCTTGCCTCAGACAGCGCCTACTCTACGTTGAATTGGCTGCATCTGGCTGGCATTGATAAAACACCAGGGTCTTTAGAATTGCGTACCTATGTATTTTCTAATAAAAGAACACACGACCTGACACTAACATATTAATGTTGCGCCTCAGGTATGCGTAGTATTTGCTTTTTTGATCGAATATGTTCACAAGTATGAACGCTAACACCAGTTCAAGATGGCTGGGCATTCAGAAAGTGGTTAAACTTTGGCCGAGTAGCTGAATCGCGGGTGACAGACAGACAGACAGACAGACAGCCAGGCCAAAATTTTTGCGTTCAAGTATCCCAAGAAAGACTATCGTCTTTAAAAAGAAACCGGATGATCAATGCCAGAAAAATTTCTAACGGCAAAGGAGAACACGCTGTATCTGCTAGGATAAATTATAGGAATATCTTTTAACTTGTTTCTTTTTTTTATTATTTTTGCAAAAGACAGTCAAAAAAATATTCATAGCGGTACTTACCGAGCAGCGTCGTAGCTGAAGGAAACAATATGCGATAAAAATAAGAAAAAGATTCACCCCGCTGGAAAACTTTCACGCAATAGGAAGGCATTCAGCACGTGGCGTTGAATAAATATTTCTAAAGATCAAATGAAACAACAAGTGTAACACCTTGCGGCTATCCACTATAATCTTGCTCCAGCCATTTCGCCCTCCGAATAGGCTATAGTTATCTGAGGATAGGAAGAATCGTTGACAGAGGTTGCCCCGTGCTTACCGTAATAATAATAATAATAATAATAATAATAATAATAATAATAATAATAATAATAATAATAATAATATAAATTAGATATATATGGGTCATTCCATATCAAGTGTACCAGGTCAATTTTCGTCTATCTCCGATCCTGCTGAAAAATATTGTCCAGGTATATGTGAGCGTGATAAGTAGTTAATTGAGGCGTTATTTATCGCAAAAAAAAATTTGTATTGCCTAGAGGGCGCTTCGAACTTTGGGCACCCAAGTGAAACTGTGTAGCGCTAAATAATTTGTATAAAATTACTGTTCTGAGGAATTACTACGAAACAATTTTTTTTATAATCTTAAGGCGCTGATCTTTCGTGACAACGATAGTTTATTCATTTTAGTTTTAACTTTCTTTATTTTGGGCTTTGGCGAAAAATTGCAATATGCTGCATGTTTAGCGCAATTTCTAAAAAGCACAGATTTTTTCGCGAGTAATATATTCACATTATTATGTCCTATAATTAATGATGAAAATACTTCGGGAGCGTATGAAGCAAAAACATTGCCACAATATTGTGAGAAAGTTGGAAAAAATGACATTTTGACTCATATTGAGGCTTCATTTTCTCAGTGTAGCGGTCCAAGTAAAAATATGGCTTATATATTGTTGCATAGTACGATTTGTTGGCAAGACATACAGAAAGTTTCAAAAAAAGTAGTTTTTGTTTTAAGGGAGAAAAAAAATTTCCAGCTGAACAACAAAAAGGTAGCAGAAAGTTTGCCTTTGCCTCGCCTTCACTGCATAGCAGGTCAGCGCAAGATTCTAGCGGGGGGCTTTTCGGCGGCGAATAATGCAAGTCATCAACAGCTTGTCACTTGTTTTGGTAATACTGCTGTACAGAATGCCAAAAAGGGCAATAGTGCTAATTTTATGGAACGGCACCTGTGAAATACGCACTAAACGTCCTTTTTTAAGCAAGAATAAGGAATATTTCTTACGCATACCGATGAATATTAACGTCTATACACTCCTTTTTCGCAACATAGGCGCACATACTTTCCCGTTTATTTAACTTACGCCTGTTGCAGCAGCAAAAAAGGATGGTCGAGCAACCTTGGTGCTCATTGCCTTCATTGATGAACTTCAACGGCCCGTTGCGTGACAGCGATTAATAAAGGTCGTTTAAAGGATTTAGGACGTTATGATTTTCAGAACCGAGCAGTTTTAAGCTTACGAAATTTTCTTGCTTTGGCGAAATTTCGTTTGCGATCAACTTAGGTCCAAGTAAATGATTGTTTACTGTTCGTGCCTATCGGGTCGTGCATCGCGCCTTCTTAGAGCGACCCATTTCTAGAAGAACGAGACAGCCTTACAGCAGAGGGGTTGCGAGGAACCCAAGCCCTGAGAGTACTCAAATATGTGGACGATTTATAAGTCGTCTCGGAGAGGTTACGGTCAACTGAAAGCAGACAGCGCTGCGATTCCGAAGAAGCATTAATTTGCCCATTGACTTAAATATGTCGGCGGGTCGGGGTAAGTGTAGTTTTTTTTTTTTCGCCCAACACAAGCTTCGTTTTTCACATCGGGATTCTGGCGGCGGAATGCCTGCAGCTTTAGCGGACAAACAAGCTGGCAACCGGTACACTTTTCTTCTGCTCGAGCAGTACGGCTGTCCTCGCAGTCGATTTCAGCTGTGCTGGCGCTTAGTTCAGGTTATTTCTGGGGCCGTATTCTAAGACTATCATCTTTTGAGATATCTATCCCTTTTAATGCGCGCTGGTTGGCGGGTTAGAAGGTAAGTTGTCGCTTTAATCATGGCAGACGCAAGATTCTGTGGCAGGCAAAGTGGCCGTGTCGCCGATAGCGGTAGTCTCGGAACACGGCACATGTTTGAACACTGATATTAAGGTCAAGATGCGAACCAAGGGAAGACAACATACTGTGGGACAGTGTAATGTGCCCTGTAGGTACCTGTTATCCGTAAAAGAAACAAAAAAAATGCCCCCCACCTCCCCGAAGGAAATCGTGAGGAAATGCGAATGCATTTCTTGCGCCGACACCGACTTCTGCCATCGCCTTGAGAGGCGCCCAGCCAGCGAACGGTCGAGAGTGAGGCGCGAGCGGACGGGAGAGTGGGGCGCAGGGAGGAGAGAGAGCGAACGGCGAGAGAAGGAGCGGCGAAGCACTGCACCTACCCTCTCCTACACTCTCTCGCACCACATGCTCCGGTTGCTAGGGGCGAGGATAAGCGCGCGCGCCCGCAGCTGTTGCTATGGGAGAGGGAGTGAGAGCGGAGAGATAACACCTGCCGGCGCGCGGACGCCGCCGCGGACAACGCCGGACGCCTCACATAGCCCGACTAAGAAATGCATTCGCATTTTTAAAAAAAAGCTGCCGGCATCGGCGCATCGCTGTATCCTTCCTTCGTGTGCGGGGCTCCACGCGCGGCAGCAGCGATGTCAGTCTTCAGCAGATCTCTGAAAAGCAGATTTTTCTTCCCGTTCAAACATTCCGGCAACAACACCGTTTTCACCGAAAGAAATTACACTTCTCGACAATGCTCTACACTCGAAAAAGCTCGGCGAGCTTGGCATTCTGTCGGCCTCCATGTTGTTGAATACTCTCAAACCGGTCTGCTGGCCGCGGGCGCAGGTGTACGCAGCGGCTGCGGTCGAGAGTAATCCGGCTGTTTTCTCCTAGGACACCGTTCGTCGTCTGGATGCGCCTGCAGGCGGATCATCCGCGGATTAGTCGTCCGCGTCCACGACAAATCCGGATTCGTTCCGCCGTGTGAATGCGCCATAAGCGATTTCTGGCATGTACGAGGGGCTTTGTGTACAGAATCCCCTTGAGCTTGTTGTGCTTGCTACGTAGGTCAAAGTGGCAGATGTTGGAACGATCGACTGCGAGAGCATGCCAACAATGTTAGAAACGGAAAGGAGGGTCTCCTGGGCATACTTTGTAGCGCATGCGGCGGCACCCGTGAGTTCAAGGTGATTTTCTCCTACACAGATGACCACACCTGCGTCATTGTGGAAGCAGCTCGCATGACATGTGAAGAGTGCAAGAAACCATCGTTAGAAGACGCCAGCACCAACGGTTGGCGATGAAAGGGCCTTTGTCGCGTGCCTTGTGTCTCTTCCTGGCGTTTTCTCTCTTCCTATAAAACGCCTGTAGGGAACAAAAAAGCTTGAGTTGGCAGTCACTTCACCCTCGCTGTGTACCTTGTCCTCTTCGCGCTGCGCCATCTTCAACGAAAAGTTTGGACTACCGTTAAAAAGCCTCACTTTCGAAAAACATGCCTGGCAAGCAATTTTTCAGCGACGACGAGAAGGATATCATCACACAGCTTGCGCACAAGTACAAGGCATCGATTGAAAATGACAAATCGTATGTAGTGTCACTGACAGGTACTGCAGAGAAGCACACCTTCAGTGCGAGGAGCGAGGTAAGGAGGCATGAAGGTTGCCCTAGAGCTACGTTAACTTGAGGGAGCACCAAGGAAGGCCTCAGTGAGGGAACCTTCGTAAGGAGTGTTCCAGAATACGCAATAAGGCGTCCTCAAGCCGTAGCCCCCTTACTGAGGTAAGGAGCGTTTCATAATACGGGCCTAAGAATGAAAATCAAAGGATATTTGTACCACTCGCCATTCCACGCAATTCATAGACTGCAAAAAAGATATATATATAGTGTATCACATACCATTTTCGTGTGATATGCGATACACTGTATTTGTGGGTGTGTCAGTTGGTTACCGGCGGACGCTATGAACGCGGTCATGTTTTACACGCAGGCACTGCTACTTATCGCTCCACGGACGGCCGGCGCGCACGAGGAAACAACATGCTTCGTAGCCTATGCCAGCTTTAACGCTGGAAACCTCGAATATGAACGATTATAGCTCCTGGACTTCATCGTACCGCCACATTCAACTTCGGCGACGCAATCGACGCTTATGAGATCATCCTACTAGCTACTTGTCAGTGGGTGCGTCAGCTGGCTCCCGGTGGATGCTATGAACCCGATCCGATGTTTTTCACGCAGGTCAGTTCCAAGTATTCTACGGGTCAAAACTAGCGATGCTTTCTTTGTACAGCTCACGTTCCCACACTGTCTGAGTGCTTTTCTGTGGTCTGCAAAAAAAAGGTTGTACTGTCGTTGCTATTGCGTCCTGGCGATGTAGAACCAAATCCTGCTCCTAGTGACCGAGAATTACTCTCGGAAATTCTTGCTGGTCAGAAAAGTATGCTAAAAAGATTAGATGGCATAGAATGAAAACTTAAAACTGTTGAAGACTCTGTGGTGAAGTGCTTAGAATTTGGAGGCAAGAATGGACAGAATAGAAGGTAGCATTCATACATTAGAAAGAAATCTTGTTGAGCTTGAAGACCGAAGTAGGTGCAATAATCTCATTACATTTGGCATTACGGAGAACGAAAGTGTGACGACCGAGTCACATAAGGGAAAAGTTCTTGAAGAAATCTTTGAGGAAACATTGGGCGTACAGTTTTCGTACCCCCCAAACAAAGATAAACCGTGCCCAGTAATCATGAGATTTTTGGACCACCGTGACAAGCTAAACGGGCTCAGAAATCAGTCGAAGCTAAAAAACAAAAGAAATATTACTATCTCAGAAGACTTTTTTGCTCCCGCAAGGCATATTAGAGAGCAATTATGGGAAAGTACCCCTGATGAAAGAGCATATGGAAGCATAGTGCAGTTTCTTTATGACAAGATCATGATGAATCGCAATATGTAGGCGTGGGACGATACGAAGAAGATAAGGGTACGACAGTGGCGTAGCCAGGGGGTGGCAGACCGGGCCTGTGCACCCCCCCCTCCCTACCCGAATTTTTTTTTCCGTGACACACAGAGCACAAAATGACACTCGCACACACCTTCCCCCGGTCATGGATGAAATTAATTTATTTATCGGAGGATACTACCACCCCCCCGAACACCGATAACACGTTCTTTGGTCAAATAAACGAGTTTTTGTGCCGATATAGAAACCACGCATGAAATTTGCTACTAGCCGGTGACTTCCGTATGCCTTCAATAAACTGGTTTCAAGATTTCCCACATCCACTCTGCAGAGCTTGCGAACCACTTGTTGACCTTGTTGTATTTCGCAATTTAACGCAACTGGTGAAGGAGCCCTCCCGATCTTGACGGAATAGCAACTCAGTTCTGGACCTCCTTTCTTGTTAACAGTGGAATTATGCGTCGTAAACCACAGGTTCAGTAATTTGAAGGCATATCTGACCATAAAATGGTGTCCCTAAATATGCAAATAGGTTTTACGACAAAACACTACATCCAAAAACGCAAAATTTTTCTCTTCTCTCGTTCCAGTGACGTACATTTTGGATGCTATGGACAAAAAAATTTTCTGAGTTTACCTCGCTTTACGAATCTGCTGAACATTGAGTAGATAACCTATGACGTTTTTTTTTTTTTATTTCAAGAGTTGGTGTTCAAATGCATGCATGATTTCGTTCCATGGAAACAAAAAGTACTGCTAAAATCTAATCCTTGGACAACAAATAAAATTTTGCGCTTAGGTCGTGCGCTGAACAAACCTAGAAAACAGCACACACGACGCCCCTCAAGGAACAGCACAGATAAAATGCAAGGACTGCGCGTGCAGCTCTAAAGCATAATCTCAAAAGCTAAAGACCACTATCAGAAAGTGTCTAACAAACTTTCTTCTTTCATCGCCCGAAAGTGCTGGCGTCATAATGCACCAAAAAATAAAGCTTCGTTTACTATATTGCCACGCTCGTTTCTTTCACTGTATTCGGTTTCCGCCCACAAAGACTATCAGCAGTACTCGGCGCAGACCGCGCCTTATTGTTCCAGAAGCTTCTCGCTTGTAGTAGATCGTTCTGTTAAGATTGCACGCAAGACGCTAACACTCAAGATTATTCCAGAGCTTGCGCGACGACTAGTGATAAGGCTAGAATGTTCGACGCGTGCGTTATAAAAGCCGGCGCGTTCCAACGATGTTCAGTTGACCGACGGCCGACGCTCTGTTCGCCGCTATCAGTGCCAGCGTGTATTGCTGTAACCTTACTTTCCGTTTACCGGCCACAAGTTCGGCCTAATAAACAGTTTCATCTTGGCCACGTCGCCTGCTGCCTTCGTCGACGTCACGACCACGTGACATCTGGTGGAGGTGCTGCTTCGTTCATGTACCGGACGCCCCCGTCAAGCCGTGAACCCAGCCCCAGTCTTGAAGGAGACGTCGACACCAACCACGACCAGCGAGTTAGTCGTAGGCAGCAAGGTCTACAACCGGAGTACGGCGCTCTACCCGTCAAGACTCCCAAGACCAAGACCATGACCACGACTGCGGCAACGATGACAGCCCCTGCGCCACCTTCCGCGATCGTGATGCAGCCGCCAAGGGAGCCGCCAATCTTTCGGGGATCATCATGTGAAGACCCAGAAACGTGGCTCGAGTCCGTACGAGAGGACTGCGGCCGTCAACAACTGGGACGTCAACGACAAGTTGCGCTTTGTGTACTTCGCGTTGGAAGACAGCGCCAGGACCTGGTATGAGAACAGGGAGTCTACCCTGACAACCTGGGACGTCTTCCGGACCAGCTTCCTGGCAGCGTTCGCAAGCGTCGTACGCAAAGAAAGGGCCGCAGCTTTACTAGAAACACGGGTCCAGCTCCCGAACGAAAACGTGACAATCTTCACCGAGGAAATGACCCGACTTTTCCGACACACCGACCCTGACATGACCGAGGAGAAGAAGGTCCGCTTCCTCATGCGAGGGGTCAAGCAGGAGCTCTTCGCGGGACTGATGAGGAACCCACCCAAGACCGTCCATGAATTCCTGACAGAGGCAACCACAATCGAGCAGACACTGGAGATGCGCACCCGGCAATTCAATCGCCGCTCGACGCCAGGCTACGCCGACATTCAATCCCTCTGCTCAGACGACCTGCGCGAGACCATAAGGGCCGTAGTGCGCGAGGAGCTTCGTCGAATGTTCCCGTCATCCCAGCCGCAAGTTTCCTCGATCGCAGATATTGTTCAAGAGGAAATCCAGCAGTCGTTGGGTACCCCTGAGTCGCAACAGCCTCAGCCGCAAGCCATGAGCTACGCTGCTGCAGCCCGACGCCACACTCCCGCTCCACACCCACGTCAAGACACCGCGCCGCCGCAGCACCGCCGCAGCACCGCCGCCAGACACCGCCCCCCACCACCGCCGGTGGTGGTGGTGAAGAACATTTATTAACAAAAGAGAGGTGTAGAACCTCGTTAGAGGTCCCTACAGACTAGGTGGAGTCTCTATTCCGGGACCCCATTGGTTGAAGCCGCCGCCCTGGCTCTCTGTACCAAGGCCCGCTGGGCCTGAAGGTCTGAGCCGCCATACCGCCCACCTGCCAGCCAGCGCTACCCTCCGAGGAAGACCGATGGTTTGGCGCGCGCCTGACCACCGCCCGCTATGCTACCACTGCGGTGAAGCCGGGCACACGTACCGCCGTTGCCAGTACCGGGAGATGGGACTGCGTGGTTTCGCCGTAAACGCGCCGCGTCCGCAGCCCGGCGAACGACCTCGTGACATCGCCGACTACCTCACAGGAGCGCAGTGGACACCCCGACGACCTTCCCGTTCGCCGTCGCCAGGCCCCTACACCTCACCTCATCGCAGGCAGTACACCAGTCCGGCTCGGGGCCGATCTTCGAGCCTTTACCCGGAAAACTAAGGGCAGCAACCGATGGAGGTGCGGTTGCTGTACGTCGAACTACCGAAGATCCTCCGCCGACGCCGACGACGACGACGCGACGAAACCTGCTGAACACGACGCGAAGCAGACAGATCCCTGCCGACGAAACCTCGCGGACCGAGCTAGACCTGACGACGCAGCATGATGGAAGCAGCGCAACAAATCGACGCAGCCGTGATCCGACGCCGCGAGCTAACCGCAACGCAAGGCGACGGACTAGCGACTTCGACGTTCTCATCGACGGTCACAACGTCACCGCTCTCGTCGACACTGGTGCCCACTATTCCGTCGTCAGTGGGCCATTCGTCCGCCAAGCTGAAGAAAGTAAAGACCGCTTGGAGTGGACCCGAAATCCGGACAGCTGGAGGTCACCTGATAACGCCAATTGGAGTCTGTACATCAAGAGTCACTATCAATAATCGGTACTTACCCTGCGAGCTTTGTAATCCTGCAACAGTGCTCCAGGGGTGTGATACTTGGGATGGACTTTCTCAGTCAACATGGCGCCGTGATCGACCTGAGGTCTGAATCAATAACCCTAACCTCAGAAAACGCACTGCCGCCCCACACGACGCCAGCGACCCATGCTTTAAATCTGATAGAAGAGCAGGTCACCGTTCCGCCTTTATCCAGCGTCATCATTTCCGTCGGCACCGAAGAACCCGCAGACTTCGAAGGCGTCATCGAGGGTGATCAGCACCTGCTCCTGAACCGCCAGATTTGCGTCGCAAGAGGCATCGCCGAGTTGCGTGATGGCAAAGCAAAGGTACTGCTGACAAACTTCAGCCACGCATATAGGCACCTTAACATTGGTACGACGGTCGCCTACATCGAGAAGTTCGTGGACACCAGCAATGCTTTCGCCCTCTCCAATGCTACCGAACCTGCTTCGACGAATCGGAATCCCCACACAGATTTCAACGTCAACCCAAGCCTCCCGAAGCACAAGCAAGATCAGCTCAAAAGTCTGCTCTTGCAATTCAAGGACTGCTTCTCGTCGTCGTCAAGAATTCGACAGACCCCAATCGCGAAACACCGCATCATAACAGAGGAAAATGCGAGACCACTCCGCCAGAGCCCGTACCGAGTTTCTCAACGCGAGAACGCGACGCCGTAAAGCAACAAGTCGACGAAATGCTACGCGACGACATCATCCAGCCTTCCAAGAGTCCTTGGGCGTCACCCGTGGTGTTAGTGAAGAAGAAGGACGGAACCCTGCGTTTCTGCGTCGATTACCGCCGCCTGAACAAGATCACGAAGAAGGACGTGTATCCTCTCCCACGTATCGACGACGCCCTGGACCGACTCCACAGCGCGCAGTGCTTTCCGTCGATGGACCTCAAGACCGGCTATTGACAAATCGAGGTCGACGAGAGACACCGAGAGAAGACTGCCTTTATCACACCAGACGGCCTCTTCGAGTTCAAGGTCATGCCCTTTGGTCTTTGCTCGGCACCTGCGACGTTCCAACGTGTTATGGACACTGTACTGGCAACGTGTTATGGACACTGAAGTGGCAGACTTGCCTTGTGTACTTGGACGACGTCGTTGTCTTTTCCTCAAACTTTGACGAACACCTCCGGCGCCTTGCAGCTGTACTTCAAGCAATCAAGACCTCCGGACTCACTCTCAAGCCAGAGAAGTGCCGCTTTGCGTACGAAGAACTTTTGTTCTTGGGCCACGTGATAAGCAAATCCGGAGTACGCCCCGACCCGCAAAAGACAACCGCCATCGCTGCTTTCCCGCCACCCACCGACAAGAAGGCCGTGCGTCGATTTCTCGGCTTGTGTGCCTATTACAGGCGGTTCGTTAAAAACTTCGCCCGCATCGCCGAGCCTCTCACTAACCTCACCAGGACCGACGTCGAGTTCAAGTGGGGAACGCCGCAGGAGGAAGCATTTCAGGAACTAAAACGACGCCTGCAGACGCCTCCGTTACTTGCGCATTTCGACGAATACGCCGAAACAGAAGTACACACCGATGCAAGCAGTGTAGGACTCGGCGCCGTTCCTGTGCAGAGGACTGACGGACTGGACAGGGACATTAGTTATGCTAGCCAGTCGCTATCAAAGGCAGAGGCCAACTACTCCACAACAGAAAAGGAGTGCCTTGCCATCATCTGGGCTACATCAAAGTTTCGCCCCTACCTTTACGGCAGGCCCTTCAAAGTTGTGAGTGACCACCACGCCTTGTGTTGGCTAGCTAACTTGAAAGACCCTTCTGGTCGCCTCGCGCGGTGGAGCCTGAGACTTCAAGAATTCGACATTACCGTCGTTTACAAGTCCGGAAGAAAACACTCCGACTGCCTGTCTCGTGCCCCCCGTCGACCCACCGCCGCTGGACGACCAGGATGATGACGGCTTCCTGGGAACCATAAGTGCCGACGACTTCGCCGAGCGACAGCGCGCCGATCCGGAACTCAAGGTCCTTATGGAATACCTCGACGGCAAAGCCACTGTGGCTCCCAAAGGTATTCAGACGAAGGACTGGAGTCATTTTTCACGCGCAACGGCGTTCTTCTAAAGAAAAACTTCTCGCCACTTCGGGCCGACTCCCTTCTCGTAGTACCTTCGGCATTACGTCCAGAAGTTCTGTATGCTTTGCATGACGACCCGACGGCTGGACACCTTGGATTTTCCCGTACGCTGGCAAGGATACAAGAAAAGTACTACTGGCCTCGCCTCACTGCCGACGTCACCCACTACGTGAGGACTTGCCGAGATTGTCAGCGACGGAAGACACCACCTACTAGGCCAGCCGGACTTCTGCAGCCCATCGAGCCACCTCGCCGGCCGTTCCAGCAAATCGGCATGGACTTACTGGGGACGTGCCCGACGTCGAATTCCGGAAACAAGTGGATTGTCGTAGCTACTGACTACCTCACCCGCTACGCCGAGACGAGGGCCCTGCCCAAAGGCAGCGCCGCCGAGGTAGCAAAGTTCTTCGTCGAGAACATCGTCCTGCGTCATGGCGCCCCAGAGGTCCTCATTACCGACAGAGGTACGGCCTTTACTGCGGACCTAACTCAGGCGATCCTGAGGTACAGCCAAACAAGTCACCGCCGGACCACCGCCTACCACCCACAGACCAACGGCCTCACCGAGCGTCTAAATAAGACCATCGCCGACATGCTGGCCATGTACGTCGACGTCGAACACAAGACGTGGGACGCCATCCTTCCGTACGTGACCTTCGCATACAACACGGCCGTGCAAGAAACGACGCAGATGACGCCATACAAGTTGGTCTACGGACGGAGCCCGGCAACGACGATCGACGCCATGTTACCAAACGTGACCGACGAGGAAAACATCGACGTGACCGCCTACCTACAGCGCGCCGAAGAAGCACGACAGCTCGCCCGCCTGCGGATCAACAATCAGCAGACGACTGACAGCCGCCGCTACAATCTTCGACGACGGTTCGTGGAATACCAGCCCGGCGACCGCGTTTGGGTGTGGACGCCGATACGACGACGTGGACTTAGTGAAAAACTTCTGCGACGATACTTCGGACCGTATAGGGTGCTTCGACGTCTCGGCACACTCGACTACGAGGTTGTCCCCGACGGCATTTCGAACTCTCAACGGCGCCGTGCGCGACCTGAAGTCGTCCATGTCGTGCGCCTCAAGCCGTTTTACGCGCGGTAGTGAACCTAAGGACTGTACTTCTTTTCTTTCTTTCATTGGACTTTCTTGCTTGTGCGTATTCTTTATTGAACTTTCTTGATTTATTGTCGTTATTTATTGTTGCATGTATTTTTACCATGTGTTCTGTTCTAAGCATCGGGACGATGCCTTTTCAGAGGGGGGCATTGCCACGCTCGTTTCTTTCACTGTATTCGGTTTCCGCCCACAAAGACTATCAGCAGTACTCGGCGCAGACCGCGCCTTATTGTTCCAGAAGCTTCTCGCTTGTAGTAGATCGTTCTGTTAAGATTGCACGCAAGACGCTAACACTCAAGATTATTCCAGAGCTTGCGCGACGACTAGTGATAAGGCTAGAATGTTCGACGCGTGCGCTATAAAAGCCGGCGCGTTCCAACGATGTTCAGTTGACCGACGGCCGACGCTCTGTTCGCCGCTATCAGTGCCAGCGTGTATTGCTGTAACCTTACTTTCCGTTTACCGGCCACAAGTTCGGCCTAATAAACAGTTTCATCTTGGCCACGTCGCCTGCTGCCTTCGTCGACGTCACGACCACGTGACAATATTCATAAACAATACCAACGTAACCGACGGTACAGATATGGCAGAGGCCTTGAAGAACTACTTGAGCTAGATGTTCACAAACGATAACGCAATCGCCCCTCCTTTTCCATCACTGGACGGTATAGCTCCCTGAAAGGACATTAGCGTTTCTGAAGAAGGCGTTCTCTCGTTGGCGCTCAAAATTGATACAAGAATATCACCCGGAACTGATGCTATACCCAACGCATTTCTTCTTCGTTATGCCTGATGGTGCTCCAAATATCTAATACTGATATTCTCCAAATCATTGTCTAGTGGCAAAGTCTCGAGTGAATGGAAATATGCACAAATAATTCCGATACCTAAATCCGAAAGCAAGTCACTAGTGTCATCATACAGGCCTCTTTCGTTGTTGTGTGTGCATGCGCAGAACTCCTTGACACGTAATATTTAAACACATATCGGCCTTCCTTGAAACTAATAACATCATCGACCCACGAACACGGTTTCCGTAAAGGGCTGTCAACCACCACACAACCACTTGAGACAGTTCACGACCTCGTCAGTGCCCTAGATAACCGTAGCCAAATCGACATCATATTCCTTGATTTTGGAAAAAAGCATTCGATCGCGTTTCCCATCAGAAATTGCTTATAAAATTAACACCATTCCTAAAAATGATTCTTTACTCGCATGGATTCCGGGCATACCTTTCTTACATGTACCAAAGCGTTTCTGTAGATGGCTCAAAGTCCAACCCCACTTCGGTTCACTCCGCGATACCCCAAGGCTCCATCTTTGGCCCGCTTTTGTTTTAGACGTGAAGCATCATCTTAATCCGGTGGTGGTGGTGGTGGTGTGCCGCGTGCCCACCCTTACTGCGCATGCGCAAACCCTTTAAAAAAAATAAAAATAAAACCTCCTCTCCCCCTCTCTCCTCTAGGCATCCCTCCCCGCGGCCACCACACCCTACTGCGCATGCGCCTCCCCTCCTCTCTCCCCTCTTACACTCCCCCCCTCTCTCCTCTAGGCATCCCTGCCCGCGGCGTCTACACTCCCACTGCGCATGCGCGCGTCCCCCCCCTCTCTCTCTCCTCTCCTACGCTTCCCCCTCTCTCCTCTACGCATCCCGCCCTCCCACGCCGTTCACACTCCCACTGCGCATGCGTGTCACCCCCTCTCTCCTCTCCTACGCTCCCCCCCCTCTCTCTCCTCGCGACGCCGACGCAGGCAGCGTCTGCTGCGAGTTTCTTGGTTGAAAAAACCGACTGCTCGCGCTGCACAACCGTTCACTGGCCACCCCGTATATATGGCAATGGATCTTGACCTCCAAGGTGGTTCCGGTGGGAGATTTCTCCTGTGCGTTGTTGAACAATAAAAATTCGCAGCGTGCGTTAACTAAAAGCGGAGTGCGGGTCTCTGTGTCCAGTCGGAGTCTTCTGTCTCTCATTGCCCATTAGCAGCGATTGGCATGTTCCAGTAGGAAACACTGCTCCATCACTGCCTGCTTTGCGCCTCCCCAGTTTTCTCTCCTGCGCAACGCTGCGATGAGCGCCAGCGTCAACGACCGCCGCCAGTAAGCGTTAGCGCCCGCTGCTTCACATCTACACATGGTTCCCTTTAGCGGGAGATGGTGTAATTTTTTTGTATTTATTTTGATATAGTCTGTGACATACCAGTTAAAATAAGACATTTTGCAGACGACTGCATCCTTTACCACGTCATAAAAGGCCCTAACGACCAGATAACCTTAAACACATCCCTGGATACGATACACTCATGGTGTTCCACTTGGCAGATGAACATTAATAAAATAAACTGTCGCAATGAGCGTTACACGCCAAAAATGTCCCTTACCTTTCACCTATTGCATCAACAATAACAGTATATCTCTCGTTAACGACTATAAATACTTAGGTGTTATAATTACCTCCTACTTAAGGTGAAACGAACACAAAATACAGACAAAAAGGCGATGAAAACACTTAGGTATTTACGCAGAACCATTGCCAATTAAGTCTGCCAAAGAAATTAAAATGTTGGCTTACAAAATTTAGTGCGACGCATACTGGAAAACACGTCTCGTGCGTGGGACCCTCATACATTAGCAAATATTAAAAAGCAGGAACGAGTACAAAGAAAATCCACAATGTTTATTTACAACGCTTACATTAGAAGCACATCCCCTTCAACCCTCCTGGAAAGTTCTAACTTGGACCCCTTAGAACGCAGGCGCGCCCTGTGATGAATGGAACTATTTTATCACAATAATCTAGGAATTGATAAAGGCAAATATAGTGAACCTTTGAAATCACGAATAACACGATCGCACCGTGGCAAGAAAGTCCAAGAATTCCCACGAAGAACTACGATTTTCCAAAAATCATCCATCCCCCGAGCAGCACGTGGTTGGAACCGCCCTGCCCGATGAAGCTGTATTATCCACAGCTGTTTCTTCATTCATGAATGCGATAACGAATCTGCCAGCCTTTTCTTGAGTTTTTTTTCCTTTTTTTATTATTGACACTGCATCTAATTACTGTGTGTGCCTGAGTTGTATTCCTTTGCTATGTTCAGCGCTAGCACGTTTGTTTATTTGCTCGCATTTTGCTCATTCTGTCGATGTATTTTATATTCGTGCCTTTTTATTAGCAAAACTCGCTCATACTCTACAAAAAAAAAAAGAAAGCATTGCATCGACTTGTGTTTGCAATGTTCGTAAATTACTATTCTTCTACAGTTTACCTCCACGCACTATTTGTCTTAAGCCTCTTCTGTTGTTTTCTTGCATTGGAAAACGTATTATGAAATGTATATGTAACCCACTCCTGCCTGCGACTCCACATAGAAGCAAGCAGTATTGACTAAACAAATAAATAGAGTCTACGTAGCGCTGACGGCGCGGTCTGTCAACACTCGCCTGAAAGAACACGATACATCAGTCACTTCAGGAGGAGTCGCGAACTTGCCTGCTCATTGCAGAGTGTGCGATTGTTCAGTCATTTTTAACGATACCGAGATTCTTGGTAGGGGCGCCACGAAAGGTCTTTCACCTTTCGTGGCTCCCCTACCAAGAATCTCGGTAATTGAGGCGTGCGAAATGCAAAAAAAAAAAGGACATGATCGTTGTGTACATTTCTTATCATTATCACGAAAAGCGGTGACGTTTTTAGAAAAACGCAATGAGAAGGTGCCATGCGCTGCGTTTTTTTTTTTATCTTAATGGTTTCTTAATTAAGGCGCATGGGCGTTTCGGGGTTGTGCTTCGTTTCATGCCTACCGTTCATGCCGAGCGTTCTCACCTCTACGTTATTATTGAGAACAGACAATGATGCCTGGGAAGGTACAGGGGTTGTTATTAGTAGTAATTGTAATGCAAATTTGAAGAAAAATGGACGAAAAAATTACTTTCCACTGGCAGGGAACGAACCTGCGACGTTCGAATAGCGCGTCCGATGTTCTACCATCCGAGCTACAGCAGTGGTCATCCCCCCCCCCCCCCCGCCCCACGTCCACTTTATGGGGTATATATGTGCATATAAACCTAGGAGTGTTAGCGCAGCTAGTAGTCATGACGGCGAGTGTGGACCACTCTTTCTGCCTGTTGGCGTCACGTAGCACGTGATCTTATAACCAGCTACATGAGCCGTTATTCGAAGGTCGCAGGATCGGTCACTGCCAGTAGCAAGTTATCTTTTCGTCCACTTTTGTTTCTTCACATTAACAATAGGGTGTGTTCAGATAAGAACGTCGGTGCAAGTCCGCCGACCCCCTTTAATTTCGCCGAAAAAAATATATTTTGTTGTCCGAGTCCCCAGGACCACAAAACCACTTTTGGTTTCGCGTGAAAAAATTTCACCTTCTATAAAAAAAATTCACAAGTCTCCACTGAGCCGCCACCTGCCTCTTTCGGATTTCGCGAAAATGGGATTTCGATGAGACGCTACAAAAACACTATTGTAGCTGTAGGTCCCGGAAAAATTTTCTCCACATACCACGGATAGCTTGTGTTGAGAAGAAATTATTACTTTGCAGTTTTGATGTTGTTCTGTTAAGAAAAAAAATCGCGAAATCGACAAAAAAGCTCAATAATGCTCACATTTAAGATTTTTTTTCCTCCGCAAGTATAAACGCCCGACTTCCCAAAGTTTTTAAAAACATTGCCATATGTTTGGTGAACAAGTGTGCTGAACTAAATACCTGAGAGTAGCTTCAAACGTTAACCAGAAATGTTCATCTGAGGACATGTCTCTCAAAATGCAATATTTTCAAGATCATTTAAAAAAAAAACGCCATCTTCGATTTTCTTTAAACTCTCCAGAATTAAAGCCAAGCACGTGTTCTAACTTAATCTGTAAAAACATGTTCCATTATTTTTGGGAGGTCGGAACTACGAAGCACGAAAAGTGGCCAAATTTGACGTATAGTGAGTAACCACAACATTGAGCGAGCATGGAGCAATAAGTTGCCATTATCGTTATTTGTAGGTCGCGAATGTCCTCTGTGGATTGACGGATTGTCAGGAATAAAACAGGAACAGTTGGTTTTGAAGAGGAAATTATTACTACATTTTTTTACGCAAATCACAAAAACTTCTACACGGGTCCCAGCCACTGAGCATGCCACGATAATGAGTCGCACTCCTCGCAGGAATCGCTTTCAAAATTTTTCGTGCATGTGAGCCTGCGTACGCCTCATAAAGGAGGTGGCTGGAGAGGATCCACCGCTGGATATTTATCGCTTCCCATGGCACATCGGTAATGTGATAACGCAGATGGTGCGTGTCGGCACAAGCGGCGCTTCTGCAGCACGACTGCGCTCACCCGGTCCCTAAAAAAGAAAAAATGACATAAACAAGAAACAGCTCAACTCGCTTAAGAAAGGTCGAAGTAATAAGAGAACGTCGGCTTTCACTTCCGTTCGTCGTCAACAACCCGGCAGTCCTCTGCTGGTGAACGAACGTAAGTACGCGTGCGTGTATTACACTCCCCTGATACAGGGGCGTAGCCAGAAATTTTTTTCGGGGGGGGGGGGGGGCACATCCATGATTTCAGGGGGGGGCACCTCCTTGAAATGGCAATTTTTCGCTATGTATTCCATGGCGAAAAAAAATTTCGGGGGGGGGGGGGGGGGGCACGTGCCCGGTGTGCCACCCCCTGGCTACGCCACTGCCCTGATATTGATGGCCACGTTGTGGAGCTCAGAGCGAGCGTTTTGCGCTGACTACCGAAAGAGGCATACGAAGAAGATTGCCTACAAGTGGAACTTTCGATGTGTGAAAGATTTTAATGTCGCCTTACTAAGAAAGCGCATGCCAGAAAAAGCCTCGTCTATCAGAGAAACCGACATTTTGTGCCAGAGCTGTTTCAACCGCTTGAAACAGATCACCGTAGAGTCTCCAGATGCATCTCAGTCTGACGCAAATTTTGTTCCCGAACAAACTGCTGTCGAAGAGCTAAACGTACTCGTTAAGACAACCGACGTGACAACTCTGAAAATTCCGGCGAAAGTGAAAGCACAATGCCGGAGTGTCTTACGCCAAGCGTAAGAAAGCGGAGATCGAGGGCGCTATCTCCAGGACAATTTCTGCTGTCCTTACAATAGCATACGCCACTACAGAGGAACCTGGTCCTTCAGGGGAAACCTGCAACACGTGTCGCGAGTGGCTGCGCAACCTAAAGCACACATTCAATACCTGCGAATCATACTATGAACGCTGCCGCCTCCTGACATTGCTCCCTGTGAACCTTTCTCATCAAGAAATTCAAGAAATGATTCCATCCGCAAATCGGCACCTCATTCAGAAATCCAGAAAATACAGACACCCGGGTGTGGTAAAATCCGAACCTCTACACCAGATCGAAGCTGAAGCCAGAAAACATACAGGCAGCAGTGAAATACTATACTGACGATGAGCTCAACTCTACCCAACAAAGCCCAAACAAGAAAGATTTCATTGCAATTAGTTCTAAAGGACAAAAAGAGTACGTTTCAAAACGGCGGATGACCAGGTCAATTCGGGAAACATTTCGTCTACAGCGGCTCACCCTGACACAGGGATCGAGCTCACGGAAGTTCTCTTCCTTGAGGCCGAAATGGGTTGTGTGCACAAGGTTGCTTCACCAGGAGCAAGATACGCACAAGTGCTTCAGTGACGTTTGTGACTGTCTTACTTGACTGACTATGACTTGTGACTATGACTCCCTGTGTATACAATAGGGGTAAATAAACAGTTCCTTCCGAGAGCTCGACTTGACTACATTTCTGGAAATCTTGCGGTTAGTCCTTACGCCAGGACCAAAACTGCGACGGGTGCACGCACGCAAATGAACAAATTTGCACTTTAAGGCAACTCTTTGGTTTTATCTGTCAAGCTGTTGTCACTCCAGCACAACAGATGACATTCAGGGCCTAAAAATAACGATAATGGCAACTATTGCTCCATGCTCGCTCAATGTTGTGGTTACTCACTATACGTCAAATTGGCCACTTTTCGTGCTTCGTAGTTCCGACCTCACAAAAATAATGCAACATGTTTTTACAGATTAAGTTAGAACACGTGCTTGGCTTTAATTCTGGAGAGTTTAAAGAAAATCGAAGACGGTGTTTTTTTTTTAAATGATCTTCAAAATATTGCATTTTGAGAGACATGTCCTCAGTTGAACATTTCTGGTTAACGTTTGAAGCCACTCTCAGGTATTTAGTTCAGCACTCTTGTTCACCAAACATATGGTAATGTTTTTAAAACTTTGGGAAGTCTGGCGTTTATACTTGCGGAGGAAAAAAATCTTAAATGTGAGCATTATTGAGCTTTGTGTCGATTTCGCGATTTTTTTTCTTAGCAGAACAGCATCAAAACTGCAAAGTAATAATTTTTTCTCAACAAAAACTATCCGTAGTATGTGTAGAACATTTTTCGGACCTACAGCTACAATAGTGTTTTTGTAGCGTCTCATCGAAATCCCATTTTCGCGAAATCCGAAAGAGGCGGTGGCAGCTCAGTGGAGACTTGTGAATTTTTTTAAAGAAGGTGAAATTTTTCCTCGCGAAACGAAAAGTGGTTTTGTGGTCCTGGGGACTCGGACAACAAAATATATTTTTTTCGGCGAAATTAAAAGGGGTCGGCGGACATGCACCGACGTTCTTATCTGAACACAGCCAATACGATTACTACTAATAACATCCTTTGTACCTTCCTTGCCATCATTGTCCGTTAGTTTTCATTATTATTATGTCTGACAAAGAAAAACGGGCCCTTAAATTTCCGCTTATTTTCTTCACCTTTACAATATGATGTATGACGCATGTGCGTCTTGCTTTTCTTTTTCGTGCATCTGTTATTTCATCAAACTGTTGCTAGTCCCAGCGTGGGTGGTCGTCAAAACTCTTCTTGTGTACGTTCTTTTGAAGGCTGGGTTCGTCGATGTTCCAAGTCATAATCTTGATGCCTCGCTCTGTGCTGTCCAGGGATGTGTTGCCCACATGAGTTGAGACAAGGAAATTCCCTCAAGAAGTCTGTAAACACGAAATAGTTCGATCCTGCCATTTGAAGGAGCGCTGACATCCTCTTTTTAGGTAGAGCATGTTATTTTCCGCAAATCAAGACACCAGAACATAGAGCAACACGTAGACGACAGTTCGGGTGAAGCTCGCATCCATGGAGGCTGTGAAGTCGGAGAGGACCACGTGCGTCGTAGCATCTCGGAACCGTGAGTACTGCTTGTCTACAAGAGGCCCGCAGTGGCGAAGGAAGTCGGCTCGCTTGATCGAGTGCTATGATGAATATTCAAAGAAAGCTTGGGCACACCTTAAAGTCTACCTTTGGACACCGCTGCCCGTAATTTGAAACTGCGTGGTATTCATGGCTCGCACGTGATAAGTAGCGTGGTCTTCGCGGTCTGCGCTCGTTGTCAGACTTACAATGACCCCGACACTTTTGACCACCAGGAAGCAGGTTTTTCACTCATTGTTCAAAATATAACAAACAGAATTCAAGTAAACCGAACGCTTAGGACAGATGCTTCCGTTTAGTTGCGCGTCTGATCCCCTCAAAAGTGTCTGGCTTGCTGTCTGGGCCCTCAGGACTAACCTGAAACCACGTTTTTTTATCCATGCCTTTTCGCGGAATACTGGTGGCGCTGGTAGTTTCAAGACATCGAAAGTGAATCCCATAGCCTCCAAACCCCAATTCGTGTTCCTACATTGCCATGCATGTCACATTTCATCGCCATCTTTAGTGCGTCGTTTGCTGTCTGCCTAAACTTTTCAAAGGACGAATACTTTTCGATGGCCAGTTTATCTCCGAAGATGTGCCTACAAATCTGTATCAGGTACACTTCAGTAAAGATGATTGGCGATAGGGGGGGAGTGTAGCTTCGCATGTCTTCGAGGAAACCAGAAAGCCAAAGCCTGTGTTGTTAACTGAGAATAAGACACCCGGGAACGCAGACATCTACAGAAGCAATTATATATGTCGAGATTAGCACATACTTCCAACACTACAGTTTCTCCGAAACTCTATCCCTCCTCCTGACGCAGAAACACGGGTACAAATACATAAATGTTTAGGCGTCGAAGACGCCGTCGCCTGGCCTCAAATTAACGCTCAGGAGACTCACACACAGCCTATATCGCGCTGCAGTGCGTAGCACTGATACTACAAATGGTTCACTCTGTGACATTGTGTACACCATTCTTCCCCAATCTACATCTAAGGTAGCGAATCCCTGATTGGCTCTCTGTTTACTTTCCTACTCATTTGTTTGCCTCGACGTTCACAAAACGTCAACGCTCCATCGCGATATTGAAAGAAACCTTTCAGCGAGCATGGCGTCATTGTTAAAGAACACCACATGGTCGAAATTTCCGGAGCCCTCCACTACGGCGTCTCTCATAATCGTATCGTGGTTTTGGGACGTTAAACCCCAGATATTATTATTATTATTGAGCATGGCGTCATTCCGTGTTCGGTGGCAGGTGCTATCGCGGGTCCACCAGGATCGTGAAGGAACATTTTGTTCTAACCGACATACGCTTTCCCTTACTGTCGTGCAGGCTTGCAGAGAGAAGCCGATCTTTTATTATTCCTTTTTCTTAAATTTCTATAGCACGTTCATATTTCCTTCCCCGTTCAAACGGCAAAGTGGCATTTTCAAACCCAGTACAGAAGTCACCACCTGCTGTTAAAAAACAAAAAACGCCGTAATCTTACGGTAAAACAAGAGGCTAACTGTTGGACACCATTCAAGCCATAGTTACAAACATTACCAATGCCGTAGCTCTACACCAAACCAAGAAGCAGTGCGTTCGAAGTTTTAACGCTGCAACAACGATATGGCTGTGGCACAGGCGCTTGCAAATAGTAGAATATAACCGCACTGACCAAAGACCAGTCACATTAAATGTTACTACTCGTCATGCCCCCTAACAAAATTCTGTTGGCGGATGGACTGGGAACCGTTGAGGCGAGCTACAGGATGCGGCAGTTACGGCGTTCGTGCGGCTTCGGTACCGTAGGCCGCTCCTGTAAATGTACGGTTTTATTGTGATAGCAATTATAAAAACACTCTCAACAGGTTTTTGCCGTCGCCTTCACCGTCATGTCACGTATCAAGTCCAAATTGATAAGATCCCCCAGCGCATCGTACGTTCTACCCGCGAGTAATATCGCGCGAGCGGGGGGCGACGAACGTGGCTGAAGCGGATATCGAACGAGTCGGCTCATCTCCGTCGCTCCGAGGCGCATGCGATAAGATCCCCCCGCCTGTTAGACCGGACGTCGAATGCTCAAGAATAGAGGAAACGTCCCGCGCGTCTTTAACGAGCATGTGAAGACGCGAGGGAAGGGGGGGCTCCCTCGTGCAGCTACTGCGACCTTCCATTTTACGAGCGCGGTCGTCGCTGGCGCGCGCGTTATCTGGCTATCTCGGCGGCCGTCAGCGTGCAGCTCGTACATCCTTCTGCGTGCTGCGCTCTCAACGTGAAGAGACGGTGCTAAAAATGTGCCTTTAGCGGCCGTATTCTCTTACACCATCGTTTAGTAGAGTAGCGTGAGATCGGATCCAAAAGAGTTATCTGCCAACCTCACTTCGTATAACATTACAATTTGTTGCTATTGCATTCATTGCTTCATCATTACGGTGAAACTGACCTTTTTCTAACAATTTGTCTTCACACACCATTCCAGAAGTATCTCGTGTTTTGTGA
Organism: Rhipicephalus appendiculatus; assembly: GCA_030522465.1. Taxonomy (NCBI): domain Eukaryota; kingdom Metazoa; phylum Arthropoda; class Arachnida; order Ixodida; family Ixodidae; genus Rhipicephalus; species Rhipicephalus appendiculatus. Next base: position 67,208 of record JALIZH010011239.1, read on the forward strand.
AGACGATGAAAAATTGTCATAAGTATTGTTCTTGCACAACACTGACGAAACTGCGAGATCTCTGCAGTTACTTTGTAAATAATTTGTTCTAGGGAGTACAACAGGCTTTCACGTTTCAAACTCCTTTGGCTGGCCACCTAGAATATGGCCTCTATGCCCGGTATTTTATGGAACGCAGCCGTAATGAATATTTGAGGTGGAAACAAAAAAATGTATTTAATACTTCTGGAGGGAGAGAAAACAACAACTTCTTTGCATGAAAATAAGACCATTATGAAATACCGATTTCCATTCAAAAGTGATATTTCTACACTGCTTACCGCTCTCGGACGCCGTTGGTTGCTCTGCAAGAAACGTATGTTGCGAGAAATGCAAAACGTGATTTTTCAGAAAATCGTTCGATACTTTGCATGACAAAATGATGAGCTTCAGAAAGTACCAAATACGTCGGCAATTGAACCATCGTTTTTCATTATGATAACTTATTTTACTGAAAAAATTTCTTTATGTCGACACAGACATATACAGTGAAACCTCGGTGATACCATCACAGCTCATACGAATTTCGGGTTGATACAATTTTTCTCTTTGGTCCCGGCCAAGGCTCATTGGCCTGAAATGTAATGGAGTACGGTTGTTACGAACCGATTTTCACCCCGCGACGTTTGATACGAACGTACACTCCCGCCCAGGTACGAAAATGTCTGCATCATCCGGGCTGTCGCGGAAGACGCGCACGTGCGAGCGCGGGAACAAGCGGGCATGCGCGGGGCACCGCCAAATCGTCAGAATCGCGGTGTCAACATGCGAGATTGTTGAGGTCGCACTTGTGCGGGTGCGGCTGTAAATCTGCCAAAAAAAAAACATCCCCAACACCTCCCCGATAAAAAATCATAACATAGGAACGCGGCTCTGAAATTTTGGGCCTTGATCTATCGCGTCAAAGCGCTTCTTCCGTTACTTTCGACGCAGTACTCCAGTATCATGCGAAAAAGCATACTAAAATTTGGAAGGGGCTACTGCTCGCGGCTCACAACGCATCTGGTTCATAAATTAAACATGCGCGTACGGGCAGTATATCTACGAGTGCTGGTATGATTTCTCCGACATCTAAAAACTTAACTGACAATCATTCAGAGTTCTTCCTGACGTTGCTGCGGTCCTGAAAAACAGTAAATGAAAATGTACGCCAGCTTTCTTTTGTCAAGTGCCAATTTTCCATGCTTTCTGGTGATACGAATTTCGGATGATACGAATATTTTTGGTGGCCCCGTGAGATTCGTATCACCGAGGTTTCACTGTAATCGGCGCAGTTGACAATTTTTATCAGCGTCTTCCTTCAAAAAATTGTTATTACGTCTATCGAAGAAAAACTGAGTAAATAATTATGCTACAAACACATATTTACCTTCTAAGGACGCATTTCATACCAAGTTATCAAAAAAATTAAATACGCCAGATTCGCAAGAGGGGCAACGAAGCTGGTCTGTTTTATGAATGTTGTTGGTTGACATTTCCTATCCCCCCCCCTCCCCTCCCCTATCCCCTCCCCTATCCTCTCCTACGCTCACCCCCTTTCTCTACTCCAGGAATCATCTACTCTACGGAGCGGCGCCCGCGTCCAACATCCCCACAGCGCATGCGCGTCCTCTCCCCCTCTCTCCTCTAGGAATCCTCTACTCTACGGAGCGGCTCCGGCGTCCCACATCCCCACAGCGCATGCACGTCCCCTCTCTCTCCTCTCCTACGGTCTCCCCCGTACTTTCCTCTAGGAATCCTGTACGGAGCGGCGCGCACGACAGGTAGTATGACAGCTGCATACTCCTCTGGGGGGCGCCACGGTAGTTCCGCGGTATGAAAATGACGGAGCGCGCGCGCCTCATTCTCTCTCCTGTGCAGCGCCGCGATGAGCGCCCGGACCGCTGCCGTGAAATGAGAGCGGCGACGTTCCTCCCGCTAAAGCTAATTATCTCCCCGCTGCTTCGCATCCACACATGGTTCCCTTTAGCGGGAGATGGGGAATTTTTAATATGTATGAGTGAGGCTGAAGCTTGGGCTAAAGTCGCCACCTCGCGGTGTGTTAATGCGTTGTCAAAATTGCACTTCTCGCATTAGGAACGCGCCGAATGGGACGGACACGGAGGCCATGGTCATGATGAATTAAAGAGAAGCCGTTGACTCGGCACACATGTCACATGTGAGTAATATCACACCGAACATTGCCATTTTTGCAATGTTTGGGGTGATGACATTGAAAATCACTCACATGTGACATGTGTTCTGAGTCAAGGCATACTCTGTTTTAGGAGCGAAGCACTTTAGGGTCTAGGCTTTGTCCGTTGTCTGTGTCCGTCAAGGCACAGTACATGCAAGGTATGCAAGGTACCCACTATACGCCCACCGTAACTTTCTTGAAGCAGGGAAGCACCCACTATGCCATTATTCGTCATTCTGCTGATAAGCTAGGTAACCGCTACACATCTGTAAGGCATTATGTGTATTTTGTGCTGTGGCTGATGACGATGAGGAATAAGTGCGTTCTGACTACACATTCTCTTTATGCCATGGATCAAAACGAACGTGAACGTGCTCTCCCCCGCGAAAGGCAACGCCGACCCAGACAACCTAGCTACCCCGCAGGCGAGAGTCGCGAAGCAGCGGCAAGGCGGCAATGCCGACAACAAGCTGCTACTCCGGAGGCGAGAGCGCGCCATGCGGCGGCTCACCGTCTACGCAGACAGCAAGGTACCCCGGTGGCGAGAGCTCGGGAAGCAGCGGCGAAACGGCAACGCCGACAACAAGCTGCTACCGCGGAGTTGAGGGCGCGGGAAGCGGTGGCTCAACGGCAAAAACACATTGCATATACTGTACACACGCGTTGTCACTCATTTACATGCGCAAGTGAGCAACGTCACGGGTGATTGACGGTAAGAACGATTCCCAGTGCTTCGCCCACTCGTCATGATTCACTTCGTGGAGATGCGTAGATTTCTTTTTCCCCTTTTTTTCTGCGTTGCACCCTCATGTATTTAAGTGCATGAAATAGATGCAGCTATAAAACTATGTTGTAAGACAGCGCAGTGTGTCGTCCTCTTTTTTGTTTACTTGTGTCCTGGCACTGGTAGTATACTGCCATGAATTTCCAACAAGTCCAAGCCGCCACCCTTGTAAGCAAAACAGAATTGAATTTTGTGCAGTCATTGCGCTCAGATGCGCTGAGAGCATGGCCCTCTGCCCTGGCAGCACACCAGCACTGCTCCGATCTTGGCCGAACGTTGGCACATCAGCAGAAATATTGGTCCTATATTGAATTTTGGAGTTTTGCTACATCTAAAAGCTCGTTGACCGAATGCTGGAAGCCAATGACGGCCCAATGTTAGCAAAAGTGGTCTTAGACAAGATTGTTCGTTTTGCGTATTGCCAATATTGACAACGTTGTGTAAGCATTGGCAGCTCCAATATTGCTTTTCTCGTTGGCTGTGCCAGCTTCTAACGTTAGCTGAGCCTTTATTCCTTGAGAAGACGGGCAGATTGGGCGAGTTGGTGAGGTTCCATGATAAAAATACGACAGCGCTAACACACAGGACGTACAAAATTTCGGAAGAAAGTTTCGGAAAGTAGGAGCTAGGTATGGCGTAAATGTACTGTTTTCTGCCCCTAATAAAGTGGGCAAGGTAGTGAGCCGCAGTTCAAAGGAAGCTAGAGGCATTTGGAAGAAGCACAGGCTGCCAAATAAGACATGTGAACAAGTTTGTCCCGTGTAAAATTGCTGTTGTGTACCAGATAGCTTTGTCCTGTGGCCATACATATAGGGCAAACAGGCCGGTGCATTAATGTGAGGCTTCTGGAGCACAAGAATTCATTAGAAAAGAATTCAACAAACTTGTCCAAGCATTATTTTGAGTGTCAGTGTGTGCCGTTCTTTTTTTTTACACAGAAATCTTGTCTGTGCCTAATGACAGCTACACAAGAGAAGTGGCGGAGGCATTCCACATATCTAGAAAACGGAGTCATTCCGTCAGTCAACGTTCCCTGGCGTTATCATCGAGAGAAATTGGCCTGTTAAACGGGGGTGACTAGGAAGCTCACACGAGGCTGTGCCTTACGGTTTGACAAGTCTATAATCTTTGACATCGAGCATGCGCGCTCGCTTTGTTGTTTTTCAATAGCATGTACATGTTTTTTCAATGAACCAGTTGCAAGTTCAGCGCCGTATGTGTCACTTCTTTTCTTCGCCCTGTGTTAGCGCTGTTCTATTTTTATCTTTGTTCCTTGCCAGCTTTTTCGGTGGCGGCACTGATATGTTTTCGCGATTTTCTAGGCTGTGTATTAATTGTGAACTAGCACTCTCGTGTATGTTTTCAGATTCATGTTTATGCCTAACAATGAAGGACATATAGCAAAAAAAATCTGGGTGTAAACATAATTTCATTTCGTATGTATATTAATTCATCCTCATGCTGTGTTAGTCACTGCAGGATGAAGGCCTTTCCCAATGGTCTCCAGTTTACCCTATCCTGTGCGAGCTGATTCCATTTTATCTCTGCGAACTTCCTAAATTCATCACTCGATCTAACTCTCTGCCATCCCCGACTACGTTTTCCATCCCTTGGTAACCATTCCGTTGCTCTTACTGTCCACCAGTTGTCTGTTCTACGCATTACGTGACCAACCCAGGTCCATTTTTTTTTCGCTTGATGTCAGCTAGGATATCTGCAACTCCTGTCTGTCCTCTTACCCATTCTGCCATCCTCCGATCTCTCAATGTTATTCCTTATCATTCTACGTTCCATTGCACTCTGCGTGGTCCTCAGCTTTTGCTCTAGTTGTTTTGTGATTCCCCATGTTTCTGCCCCATACGTCAGAACTAGCATGTATGCAGTGGTTGTATACTTTTCGCTTTATTGATAGCGGCATATTTCCTGGCATTATTTGAGAGTGTCTGCGTCGAATGCGCTCCAGCCTATTCGTATTCTTCGGTGAATTTCTTTTTTGAGATTAGGTTCTCCCTGAGTAGTTGTCCCAGGTATACATATTCTTGCATGCACTCCAATGTATGGTTTTCGATCTTAAATTCTTTATTTCGCCCGGTCATTCAACATTATCTTTGTTCTCGTTATATTCATTTTGAGGCCTACCTTAATACTTTCTCAGGTTTAATTCCTCAATCATTGTTTGCAGTTCGTTGCTATCGTTACTGAAGAGCACGATGTCGTCTGCAAATCGTAAGCTGTTAGGCTATTATCCGTCAACCTTGATTCCCGTTTCCTCCCAGTCTAGCCGTTTAAACACTTCCTCCAAGCACGCGGTAAACAACATTTGGGGATATAGTATCTCCTTTGTTGATCGCAATTATATCGCTTTTCTTGTGAAGAATTAAGGTAGCTGGGGAGTCTTTGTAGATATCTGCTAATGTATTGACATAGGATTTAGGTACTCCTTGTCCATTTAATGATTTTAAAACTGCACATATCTCTACTGAGTCGTATGTCTTTTCGTAGTATCTGAAGCCTAAGTAAAGGGTCTTGTTGTATTCAGCAGGTTTCTCCATTACCTGATTTATCACATGAATGTGAGCCATTGTAGCGAGCCTTTCCTGAACCCACCATGTTCTTTGGGTTGGTTGAAGGCAAGTGTTTCTCTTATGCTGTTTGAGATCACTTTCGTAAATATTTTTTATATCACCGAAAGTAACTGATGGGCCTATAGTTCTTTAAGTCTTCGATGTCTCCTTTCTTATGTATTTAAATGTTGGCATTTTTCCAACTTTCTGGAACCGTTGCCGTCTTGAGGCACTCAGCATAAAGCGTAGCTAGTTTCTTCCAAGTAAATTATCCTGCGTCCTTAATTAGATCGATTGTTATTCCGTTATCATCGGATGCTTTTCCGCGTGGCATATCTCGACTGGTCTTTCTAATGTCGTCGGTAGTTATATACAGCACTTCCTTATCTTTGTCGTCGCTACATCCACTCGAGGTTGGATGACTTATTTTCGAACTATATAGTTCAGCGTAAAATTCCTCTGCACCCGAACTATGTCAGTGAAGTTGTTGATATTTCCCTGCTTGTCCTTGAGAGCATGTATTTCGTTTCTACCTATACAAAGTCTCTTTTTCTCGCAGTTTTGACGCTGGTGACCTTTTTTTACTGCTGTTTCAATCGCTTAGACGTTGTAGTTCCTTATGTCATGGGCTTTCCTCTTGTTAATAAGCTTTGTCAGCTCAGCGAACTCTATTTTAGATATGGAGTTAGTCTCCCTTATGTGTTGCCGTTTCTTTATTAAGTCCTTAGTGAATTGGGAATGCTTGTCCAGTTCTTGTCTCGGCGCTTTACCTCCAACCTCGATAGCTGCTTCAGAGATCAGTCTAGTTACTGTTTCGTGCATCCCTTCGATGTCAGCATTATCCTCTTCTCCGTATATACAGGGTGTTATTTAGACAATGCAGATTTTGTAGAAAAACCTGATCACAGTAAGGATCCTCTCGTTTTCGCACACCAACTCCGCGTCGAGGCTGAAACACTTTGTCCCAGCTGAAATGACACTGCTGCGACTAATTAACAAAAAGTCGTTAATCAACATTTTAACTACTGACTTGGGGGGCAGTTGTTTACATCAGAAAGTTGTAGTGCATGGCAGTTTATGGCATACGCATTTCTTTAGAAATGGAAAATGTGGCACGTAAATGTGATCGCACCCGGCCAACGACACCTAGAAAGATGACTCCAAGCCTGCGCACGGCCGCCGTGACGTGACGCGTAATGACCCAGCGCATGGAGGGGATGGGGGGGTCTCTGAAGCGCGTACCATCGCCTCCCGTGAAAGAAGAAATGGTCGCGGCGAGTTTTACATGTGGAAGAGCTCTATATTGCCTTTTGCGTTGTAATTGGCGTTGCGAATGCATGTGTTAGTCTGTAGTCATTTATTTGTAATGCAGTTTATTCCACCTAAGATAAAGAGAGATTTGGCTCAATCGAACGCGCGACCAATGCTTAAGAGTGAAGATGGATGGCGCAACAAAAAAACGAAACAAATAAGTTGGGTTTTATTATTGTTTATTTACACAGGGACACCTTCCACACATACTGTGTCCAGAGAATGCACGTAAACGGCTCCAATTACTTCTGCAATTTCCTTAGCTGAGTGTGTGTTTTTGTGGCTTTTAATACATCTGTCTTCAAAAAAAATTGGGGGACCCTTAAGCTTCGCCTTTAGGAGTTCAACGCGATAGCGGTATCCTGTCCCTAGTGCGTACTTCAACCACTTAGTTCATACTTGCAATGCACCCACTACGTGGTGTTAAGGGAATATGCGCAGTAACATGTGTGCCTTTTGTAATCGGTGACCTGCTTTAAACCACAAAGTCGTTATGATAGTCACACGTTCTCACGCCCGATGGCAATGTACGCTTGTACCACGCAATATATTGCGATATTACATGTTATATTGCGACGCCTATATACAGGATGCGGGTGTTTGTGAAGCATAAACGTTATTTTCATTGCATTTTCAAACAGAGGAAGTTCTTTTCAATGCATTTCCTAGCAGAGGCGTGGCTGTGTGGTAGAACATCTGCCTGCCAAGCAGACGGCCTGGGTTCGATCCTCATTCGGACCCGGAAATTTTTATTATTTATTTATTTTGCACCTTTCTCGATTTTTCGGTCACGGACAAGATGATGATTTTTCGCTCACAACCAACGACGCCGGAATTTCTGCGAAACGAGCTCTTTAACGCTCTCGCGTTAAAACGTAGTGCTTCAGGAGTGTGCAGCTGCCACAAGTATGTTCGTCAGCACAGTGCCAAGATGATGGTCACCGCAACGGACATGAAAATTCTTAGTCTCCCAAAAATGTATTAAGACACCCGCATCAGCACACAAGTGAAAAAAGAAATAAACGATATGTTACAGGCTTTCTGTTCCACATTCCCTCACTTCAAAACAAGGACATTTGAGGTGTCTGCAGGCATCCAAATGCGGCTGAAGTGCGCCAGTAGATATTTCAAGGAAATAAATAAGGGGAAGGTTTCTATAGTCAAGAGCCTGGTGGGACGCCGTCTGGTCGGGGACAAACACAGTGAAATAAAAAAAAACGCCCGCCGAGGTAAAAGGCAGAAATATGTTTCGGCTCTCCCTCGGGATCCTTGTTCACAACCACAGCAAACGACGTTCTATCTACGCCGTTTGCTTTCATTAGATACTTCGCCGTTTGGTGTCATTGTGAACAAGGCTCTCACAAAGACGCCGAAACGTCTTTTAGAAATATTGGGAGGCATTTTACCTTGACCGGGGTTGTACTTTTTCTTCCTTTTATTTCAATATGACGTGAAGGTGCTTGACAGGCGGGCGTTTGTTACCGTTAAGGTCGCCGACGAAGCTCAAGAAATCAACTACGAACATAAATGCTCGTCGGCACCCTAGCTCACCTTCCGTTCTTTTAACCGAATATTCGAAGTCGTTACAAGAAGCCTGCAGTGCCTTATGGAAATATCAAGACGTTTAACGACCCTCAAGGAAACCCGAAAATGACGCCTTTTTTGAGAATGTGAAATTCAAAGGCACAGGAAGAAACGTATGGTACCGTGTGTGCAATAAAACTACACACTGCTTTTTTTTTTTTTTTTTTTTTTTTTTTTTTTTTTTTTTTTTTTTGCACTTGGTATCCTTTGAGAAATGGATATCTTAAGTGTTGAGCGTTATAGAGGACCGGGCTTTCGTATGGTGTCGCATGTTGTCATCGTGTGTCGTCGTCGTCGTCTCATGGTCACTTGGCGCCACGCAGCCAAAACCACGTACGCATAGCCATGTGTAGCAAAGGGGCGCGAAAGAGAAGCGAGCGTCAAGAGCGGGGAAAGGATGAGGGGAGAGTAAAGCATAGTGTAGCGATGTATACCGTCACGCAGGCAAACCCATGTTTGTTAGAGCAAGGGTGCGGGACAGGGAAGTGAGGGTGAGGAGATTCGAAATGAAAAGGGGAGAGCGTAAAGCATATCATAGCAATGTATGGCTCATTATAGCAATGTATAGTTGGGTTGCCTGACCAGCTCTATCGGCTTCATATTTTGTTTTTCGTCACAGCAGATCTAATAAGCTTAATGTAGCAGCTGCGCTCCGTATTCCGACTCTGTTCGTCCGTGTTCAGACACCGTTCGAACAAAACATTTCCGTTGAATTAATGTGCAGGGATGCTTCCCCCAGCCCAGCGTCGTAGTTTGCTCTGCAACAAATAGTGCGACGTTGAGTTTTATGAACACTTAGGATGAATATGTCATCCCATTAATTAGTTCAATTTCCTATGCAACATGAACTTGGTAATGAAAGCGAAAAAAATCAGACACGAAAAAAGAGTAAGCAAAGGCTCCGGACGCTTTTAGCACCTTGTGTGGTTGTTTTTTATCGCATTTATCCACTTCATAAGTGCTTCCGCAGTGCAGCGTGACACACTGGATAGTTACCCTATAGTTACCAGATTATCACGTCTTTCGCATCTCATTGAATTTCCCTGTCTCTGCATGTTGCGCCAATTTCCACATTGCGCTACTCGTTTTGAACACGATGCACCAACAAGCCCACACTTCAAGAGTGCTGAATTTCCAATCGTACTTCCCCAGCAATATCAGCGGGAACACGCGAGCGCTTGGCACTGACTTACCCGAGCGCCAGCAACAGCGAATGGCGACAAGTCATAGAGGACGTGGACACTAGCATCGAAGCACTGTGCAACTACGAGCGCAAGGTGTTCCTACGTTATAGTACCGCCCCTCCCTCCAGCGCACGCACTGATAGAGTGTTCAGTGTAGCAGCTCATCTCTTAACAATTGTAGGTGGAGGAATCAACGACGACAGCGTTGAAAAACAACTTCTGTTGAAAGTTAACGCGTAACACTATCACAGAAGGCACAGTAAGCCTCCCAGCCTTCATGGAAGCCTCCAGCCTTCTCTGTACCATGTAAGCCACTCTGGTTTGTTGTAGCTTGAGTATACAAGGTGTCCCACTTATCACGCAGCACGATTTTAAAAAAGCGGGACGGCGTTACGCGAAGCAGGCCTTGTGCATATTATTCCCAGTATACTGTAGTAGCAGCTACTATTTTTTAGTTAATGTGAATTAATTAATTAGTCATAATTAAATTCGTAACTCGAAAAATACTCATCTAATTATCAAAGTGTCAATGAGGCAAATGTGGGCATGTTGAAATGACATCTATCTGTGCTACTTTCAACAACGTACTAATTGCGTGCTAATTTTTTCCTTTCGGGTTTGATTGTTGCTTCATGCATGGCCTCCGAGATTGTGCGCCGGCGCGCGACCTCGGAGGCCATGCATGAAGCAACAATCAAATCCGAAAGGAAAAAATCAGCACGCAATTAGTACGTTGTTGAAAGTAGCACAGATAGATGTCATTTCAACATGCCCACATTTGCCTCATTGACACTTTGATAATTAGATGAGTATTTTTCGAGTTACGAATTTAATTATGACTAAATAATTAATTCACATTAACTAAAAAAATAGTAGCGGCTACTACAGTATACTGGGAATAATATGCACAAGGCCTGCTTCGCGTAACGCCGTCCCGCTTTTTTAAAATCGTGCTGCGTGATAAGTGGGACACCCTGTATAAGCTTGTGTTACTGTGCTACGGGCCTACGGCAATGAAATCTTTAAGGAAAGTAACGCAAAAGTAATCGATTACATTTCTGTAATTGCTCAGTTACTTTTCTGGGGCTGTAATTGGCCACTGTAATCAATTGCATTTTAAAGGAAGTAATAGAAATCGGTGACTTTTTTTCCGTAACGGGTACAAGTCTGGTTAATTTCTTTTCCATGTGTTTTCACTTGCGTCTCTTCTTTGTAGGATCGGGGAGATGCTTTTTCATACGGGGGGCAGTGCCACGCGCGCATATTTCTTTTATTTTATTGTAACCAGGCCAATCGGCTTTCACCCACGAGAGAAACTGTTACCACCACTCGTACGCAGTGCAATGTTTGGAAACCTCGAGGTTCTTTCAGATTGTTCCGTTAAGATAACGCACAGGACACGACTGTGATCGCCGCTATCAGTGTGAAGCGTGTATGGCACGCATATTGGCTTTTCCCTTCTTGGGCAAAGGTTCCCCAAATAAAGAGTTTCGTTTTTAACGGCCCGATGCCCGCCTTCTTCCCCGTCAAGACCACATGACAGTAGCAGACACGAATTGGCAAGATTCTGCTGTTTTTTGTGACCAGAGATTTCAGTGTTATTTTTTTAGTCCTGTGAATGTAACTACATATTTCTATAAGGAAACAACGTGCAAGTTTTGATGCTTACCCGGAACCATTTTGTTCTACGGCCTGTAAAACAGATCTCACTATGAGAACTACGCGCTCAATGTAAGAAAAAAAAAGAATGTAATTTCCTAAAACTCATCGCTGGGCATCAGGTTTATCAATTAAGGCACCCCGCACTGTATGAAAAATACCATAATACGTAATGAAAGAAAATTTCACTTTTCCTATATATTTTATGACGAACGTGCACTAACAATGGTATGATGGCAAAGCTTCCAGTCTCTTAGCAGTAAAGACTTTGGTTGTTTCAATTTAACGATTGAGTTTTAAGATTGAATGAAGTGAGCAAGAATATGACACGCGCGAGGGATAAGTCGCAAGTGCCGACCTCTGTGGAAGACCACGTCGAACAGCACCTACCTTCTTGGTCACGTGTTACTTCCTGAAAAACGTTAACGGTGGTGTTTTCTTGCTTTTTTTTTTTTCACTTCGCTAAAAGAGCAGCTATTCATTGAGCACATTATTACGCTTCCACTGGCAGTTCTCAAACGTCCAATTTCGCACTGACGCTTTTTTCTATTTACATTCCCTGAACGGAGGTTTTTACCCGCTCACTCCGAAATTTCGTTTCCGCCCACCTCAAACTCTAATTCGCCCAAGTTTTGTACAAAAATTGACCAGCGTTATTTCACTTCACTCCCACTATGGAGGTTGGATTGGCGGCCGTAATTATAAAGAGCACACCGACCTACGTGATAATTTTGCAGGATACGCAATAATCTAGGCACATGGAAATCGTAAGCATACTTATATCAACTGACTGCGATGCAGCGCCCAGTTAACATATGTGATGTGATGACTGAACTTGAGGGCGCATTCAACAAGAAGAAACTAATGAGTAGCTTGGCGTCAAGCATTATAAACGACATCTGAAGTGGTATAGCGCAGGTTTTCTTGAGACGGGACAAGATGAAGCGGACTGTGATGGGAGAAGTGCGCGAGTGTCGTGTATGGTGTCGTGACAAAGCCGACATGGACATGGCGGACAAAGTCGTCAGGCAGAAGCGCGGTGGCAAAACTTGCACGAAGACGAAGACGACGATGGGCTGCGACACGAGACCAGGAGAGAGGCGTGCGCGTGGAGTAGAGTGCGACGCGGTTGGCAAGGTGGTGCTCGAGCGAGCGGAAGCGGGGAGAAGACGGTTCGCCAGCGTCACGGTCGTGGGTTTGGTCCCGAGTGCCTGGCAGAGGTCAAGGGTCGGAGCGGTCTGCTTCGCTTGGCCTCAAGCTTCGACGGCGGGTTCATGGAGTCAAAGGGAGGCCACCGCAGCCACCAATGACACGGTCGGACGTACGCCCGAGTGTTTGGCTGTGGCTCCCCTGATCCGCGCGTCCGAGCAGAAGACTGCGTGACTTCGTCGGCCCCGGTCTTCGTCACCTGCCTGCCCCGTCGGCTCATACACTTGAGCATCGCCCTGTTCCTCGACGACTTCCTGCGACGACGGCATTCCCGTGCTCATACCTGTCCTTCGCAGACGTCTCTCGCATCAGTGGTTGTACTCACCGGTGAGACTGTTTTAATTACGCTTGGACTATACTTGCTTGTGTGTCTTCCTTGAGTGTTTCCCGTAGGTTGTAAAGTGCCTTGATTAGTGCCTATTGTCGTGTGTCTTATGTTCGTGTGTCTATTCTATAAAGCGAAGAGAAAACAGAAAACAGCCTCGCCATTTTCTTGAGAACGTTGCCGACCCCGACGCAACGTACTCGTTCTATCAGTTCATTCATAAGAATCCCATCACAGGGACACACACAAGCGCTGTATATGCGCATGCGTGAGTGTTGATGTGATGTATAAATATGTGTGATCCGGATTCGAATAAATCATTTGTTGAAAGTTAGCGCTTGTGTGTGTCCCCTTCATCTTGTCCCGTCTCAAGAAAACCTGCGCTATACCACTTTAGATGTCGTACCAACAAGGCCAGAAGTCAGCCCTTGCAAGTCAAACGGCATCAACAAAGTGGGCAGATGCACAGGCGCGCGTGTTGCCTTGCGGACGCGTAGTGGGTACTCTGGAAGTTGGCAAAAGGAAGAATTATGACGTAGTGGGCAGTTAGCAACTTCACCTGAAGTAGGCCGTCTAAGATAATTTGAACTCACCTGTGTTACGCACACAGACATTCCTCTACTTGCGGCACGCATGAGATCTCCACTGAGAAGCGAAGCCAGGCTAGCGATTCCGAATGCTATACGCTATCGTGTTCTGCTCTTGAAGACGAAGCTGAAGAGTCCCCCCAAAAATTTTGTGCCCTGCGCACTATAGACCCTTTAGAAAATTCAGCGCCACCTATCGAATGAAACCGAAAACATGTTTTTCCGCCATGTTTTGTTCACCCACGGCGATGCGCGCAGCTGATACGAGTACGCGATAATCGCCGCAGGCAGTTCTGACTCGCTGCAATCTCTCTTGCGTGGTTTTCTGTGTACGGATTTGACCAGTAGGCGAGCCTTGGCAATGCTGTCGTGTTGCTGTGTTCCCTTCTGCAGCGAACGGAGCGTCAGAGATGAACACGGAAACAAGGTACAGCCGCCCCTTTTTTTAACCTGAACGCGCGAGCGTCGACCGCCCAGTCGATAAGCGGCGTTTAACGCGGTCGATGCTCGCGTGTTCAGGTTAAAAAAATGGGCGGCTGTACGTGCGTCCGTGCGTTAGCCTATTCGCGTATTGAAATAGTGAGTGTTTACTTTTAAAATGCGCCAAGAGCGTACCGTCAGACGCACGAACATGTGCTAGCTCGTGCTTACATTGGACCTAGTGTAATGGGGTATGCGGTATGGCTGATAACTGCGTTCGTACCGATTGATATGCTGAGCGGTTATTCGTCACCTCTTCGATAGCCGGGCCTGTACGTACGTACGGCTGGACAGAAGTGACCGTTTCATTTTTCGACCAAATCGCTGTTCGGATGGGCTTGTAAACAATCAACATTTTATCATCGGAACAGTAAGTGCACTTTTCTAAAACAACGGCCAGATGTGCCGCATGCACAGCGCCTCTTGTCACTTTTTAAATGCCCTGCGAGCGAACCACTGCTTACGATGCGACGCTTCCTCAATCCACTGTCGCCCTACAACTACCACTGTTACCGGTCAGCATTGCCGGTGCAGGTAATAGCTATGAAGGGCGTGCACGCAGCGCGCTTCCGCTACCACGCGCATAGCTGACAACCTGCGTAAGTGGTGACCGTAGGGCCTTATAAGCACACTAAATCAGTTAAAGAACCGATAAATTGTCGCATTTTGCCGCCACAATGTTCATACTATTGCGAATTGGACACTACGCGTATAGTTACGTGCAGTGAGCGGCGCTGCTCGTACAGTAGCCAAACATATATGCGAAAAAGCGCCGTACTGCACAGGAGATGCCACATTACAGACGACACAGGATAACATATTTACAACCGCGGCAGTAAAGAAGCAAAAAACAATAATACAAGGTCACTATCCGCGCCTTGGCAACCGGGCTGCACGGACCGAACACGGATCCGTGTAAGATTCGCAATGCAGCTTGTAGCTGCGCTGCGACGTGCGGCTCGAGGGGCCAGACACGCTCTGCCTGGCGCAGTAGACGTCAGCACTCCTTTGAGAAAAGCTGTCGGGAATAACCGACAAGTCCGCAAGCCACTCGAGGTTCTCGCGAGACATTGTCGACGTGCGTTGCTACTTCTCGCTGCCGCCGCTGCCCCGCCTGTAGCACCGCCGCCTCGCACGAGTGAACAAGATATGGCGGCAGAGCTCCCGACCCGTGTTGCCAGACTGAATTTTCTAAAGGGTCTATTCAGCCTTCGCAAGACACAATCTAAGTTGCTCCAGTAGAGCAATATGGGCTTTTTTCACGTCCCGACTCAAAGATGCCCCCCCCCCCCCCCCCCCCAGAAAAAAAAATGCCTTGCGACAATGCATCTAATAACCTGCCTTTTTCTTAAACCAATGTCCCACCGGCACGCTACGCCTGTCACAGATTTCATTGATGTCTAGCAGAACAGTTCAATAGGTGCAAAGGCTTGCGCATTAAACCGCGAACCCAGTCAGTTAGTCAGGGCAAGAAGAAGGAGGGGTGGGGGGGGGGGGGGGTCAGAGGCGGCTGCGTTTGACAGCTCACTGAATTTATTCCGGAACAACATGCACTGCTCACCTGACAAACACGGCGATACGAACACGTATCCGAAGGAAGGCGTTTTCCTTGACCACGGGAAAAGCAGCGGTCGTGAGCGAACAGCTGTAGAAGACCGACCGTTCACCCCGTGCCTCTTCTTCTTCTTTCTTCTTATTCTCCCTGTTCTCGTGCCTTCAAGTGGCAATGCTGAATTATAATTGCTTCCGCTTCCCGGCGAAAATGTTGTGTGATGATGATGGACCACGAACTCAACAGCCATTGACTACGTGACGCTGCCGATTTGTTGCCGCTCTGGGTTATAAAACCATGTCTTTGCAGCTTTCCGAGAGCGGGTCGGACAGCGATGAGGGAGGAAAAATCTATCATACAGGTTACGCAATCTACGTCCCAGCGATCTGTGCAGTTGAGTGGCAAAGCCGGACGAAGCATGCTTGGCGGTGGCGCTCAGGTTGGACTGTGGTACTTGTCATTCGCCAATGTCGCCGTTTGCAATTGCTTAATCTCTAACATGGCATCACCGAGTCAGCTACACGATTTTCCGTGAAGCTTCATTGCTTTTCTATGAGCACGTTTGCTGAAAAAACAAATGAAGTTTGCACTGGCCGCGGAAGACTCGAAACAGTGAAGATGGTCGATCCAATGGCGTTTCTTAGCTGGTGCTAGGCTCGAACTTGGCTGATGCCAAGTTCGAGATTCCTACAAAATTTTGGGGAATGGTCGCGAATGACCTTCCTCGGGCGGCTTGAACTCAGCCGATGACGGGCTCAAAATTGGCTAGGTCTAAACTTGACTGATGGTAGGTCTGAGCTTGGTTCATTCTGGGCTTTCGCTTAGCTTATTACGGCCATTCGATTGACCAGCTTCGCTGTTTCAAGTCTTGCGCGGCTAGTGCAAGACTGCCAGCTGTAGCGGATCGTTGGCGTCTTCGAGCTCTTGTCCTTCTTGGATCTATTCTTCCTTGAACGTTTCGTCGGCAATGTCGGGAACACGTCCACGCTTCGCCCAGTTTAGACGAAGGTTGTAGAACTTGTACAAGGGAGTCTCGACCATGTACTCCAACCGAGCCTAAATCCGCCTCTTGCAAACCATGCCAGACTTGTACACGGGCTTGGCGAGCAGTCTCCGCTTGAAGCACACGGTCCGCCGTGGCATCTTCCGGAGCGCTGCGTGGCAGCAACTGCGGAGTGTCTCGCACGTGGATGGCCACGTTGATGACATGTATCCCCATATCCCATACTGCCCGTAGCCGTGGGTGAGCCTTCGGATGTTCATGAACGGTATTCTCGGTGACACCATTGACTCTTACACCTCTCCGAGTCGCGGTAGAGATGCGGCCTTGTTGGGGCACTCGAAACCGTTGGTGACGCCACACTATGGAACGGCACCATGCACAACTGTGCCCCGGCGCGTCCAGTACAACTTCATTTCACCGGGGTCGTTCTCTTCCGGGAACATTTCTCGTAGAACTCGATAGGCACTGAAGCGCTTTTCGTTGCAACGCCCTGAGCTAATTGAAGTTAAGTTTGCGTTGAACCAAAACTTATCGCAAACCTTACAAAAATGTCCGAACTCGAGTGCCAGAAACTTACGAGCCAATCTGGCGTTGGCTCCATCGGTGCTCGCACGGACTTCTCGGCGCTCGTACTCGGCTCAACCGACTCCGGGTTGACTGCGCATGACTCGTTTCCTCGCCGCTCATTCTGGCGTCGAGCATCTGCCGGATCTGGAGGCCGTCGCCGTTTCGCTCCGTTGGCCACGAAGACCGCATCGGTTCGTCGTCGACGGCTACGTTGTCTATCGGCGCACGTTGAGCCTCGCGATAAGCAGCCTCTTCTTCGGGTGTACGGTCCTTCCTCTGGGGGGGGCCCATGGCCAGAACTGCCTCGGCAAGACTAGGCGCGGCTCCTTTATAGCGATTCCGAAGACACACACATGCGCAGTAACTTTATTTATGACGTATTTTACGACACAAACGGTTGCTAGGGGACACCAATTTTAAATTCATGTGGTCTCTAATCACCTGCTGCGAGGCACATGTGCGCTTCGGCGGGACGTCACACCAGCTGTCGGGTTATCTTTTTCTTTAATCTGGGGTTTTACTTCCCAAAACCAAGATATGATTATGAGGGACGCCGTAGTGGAGGGCTCCGGAAATTTCGATCATCTGGTGTTCTTTAGCGTGCACTGACAGCGCACAGTACGAGGGCCTCTATACCATTTCACCAACATCAAAATGTCCCCGCCGCGGGCGGGATCGAACTCGCGACACAAAATTTCGCGGCCGAGATTGCCTGCTGGATCGATTCCCGTGTACATGCGTGTACCATCTGCAAAATATCGACAGCGAATAAAGCTTGGAAGGTATTTTATATGAATTTTGAAGTTCGCGTGCGCGATCCAGCATTATAGGCCGCAACTGGCGGCATTGACACCCTCGGAGGTGACCCGAGGTGACCCCCCTACTAACAAGTTATGATGACGTCGTAGCCGCCGTTTCTGTTTTGACGCGCTCGCCGCTGCGTGTTGGTGATGATGATGATGAGTTGTGGCCGTACCCTTTAGATCGGGTGGACGCATTACTGCATCCTGGCCGGATGAGAAAAAAAGTTAAACAAAGCAATAAAACAATAAAGGAGGCAAAACGGGGCGGAATTTGCAGTCATCGTCTCACTGATGTCCACCACATTCGTAGACGGGCCTTCGCAACCGAAACTGCGTCGTAGCGCTGGTCCGCAGCCGACTCAAATCCCAG